>QFEO01002951.1:0-26145 GCA_003316615.1 Amanita pseudoporphyria
CAAAGAAATATAAGGCATCTGACGAAGGTTACGGCAAAATTTTTAGGGTCAGTATATCAATTTGTTTACCGCTTGTTTGGTTGACACGAAATTGCCACTGGTAGTCTTGTGAGATCCGCCAACCTATTAAAACGGCACAAACTATATCTGAGCAAGTGTGAGTTGCGTCGGAGTCAGGAGGAACGGAAAAGGTCAAGACTTTGCTCCAAGGAACAGGTATACACGATCACATGCTGGATAATACTGCTGTTCCATTATTGGACCTGGGCAAGGCATTGCGGAGACGTGGCGCAGGAATGCCTAGGCTAGCTGAATCACAAGTCCAGGTCAAACTTGCACAGGAGTTCCAGAAGCTGGTAGGCGAAAACTCATTGGATGCGCTCGTCAATCCGCTCCTTTTACGAATGCCCGGTATTGTCCCAACCCTTTCCCTAATATTATGACTTATGAATTGAGTCGCTAGGTATCAACCCACATGTTGACACGCCTGTTGAGATCCTGCATACGATTCTTCTTGGTGTCGTCAAGTACTTCTGGGGGCAATCCATGCATATCATGGAAAAGGCCCACAAGACGCAAACATTCGTGGTTCGTCTTTCCTCCATCAACAAGAACAGCTTGAACTTGCCAAGCCTGAATGCGGAGTATATCTGCCAGTACAAAGGCGGACTCATTGGAAAACATTTCAAAAGTATAGTACAAGTGATGCCATTTGTAGTTTACGGCCTTCTGCCTTCGCAAGTTATCGACGCGTGGACTTGTCTTGGCAGCCTAGTTGTCTTACTATGGCATACCTGTATTGAAGACTTAGAAGTCTACCTCACTCGGCTTTCAAGGACTATTGACGAATTTCTTGTGATTACCACTCAGTGCGCGCCAAGCATTATAGTCTCAAAACCAAAATTTCACTTTCTTGTTCATTTGCTGATGCATATCAGACGCTTTGGACCTGCCATACTCTACTCAACTGAACGATATGAATCGTTCAACTATGTATTTCGTCTCGCATCAGTCCACAGCAACAGGAAGGCACCAAGCCGGGACATATGCCAAACGTTTGCCACACAAGACATTGTGAGGCACATAGCGACGGGTGGTTATTGGAGGGATGAATCAACAGGACGATGGGTTCGGGCAGGTTCGGATATACTTAAAGATATGGAAGAACACGCAAGTTTTCTTGGGTACAGGCCTGAGAAATCATTGACCATAGGTGTGCCTCTGTAGTGGACGCTCATTAATGATCACTCAAAATATTGGATAGGCAGCGCTGCATTGACCGGTATCAAGCAAAAGCCTCAACTGGCATTGAAATGGTCTAACACCTATTGCGGATGCATCTCACAGTCGACGACCATTACCAATGGACCTACAGCAGAGCAAATTGTTTATCGTGCTACTTCATTCATTGTGCCTAGTGGCGAAAAATGTTCTGATGGCGAGGATGTCATATTTTGTATTGATCAAGTATGCCAAGCTATTCCTAAGCTCTTCATGGTACTTATACTGTTTATAAGCAATTGCAGATAGGTAGAATAAAAGAAGCGATTGTACGCGACACAAAGAAGCCACATGTATCGCATATTGCACTCCAAACTTTCAAGTTTCTGCCAGCACTTCACAGAACACTTCATATACCATGTCTGGAGCTAATGGACAAGTGCATTGTCATCGAAATCAAGGTATATCCTTTAGGCTTCTCAGTGATTATACTCATTTTAAAGATAGGACATCACATGCTGCGTAAATCTTCAGCATGATTGTGAGCAAGCGAACTGTACTAGCACCATCGAGCGTCCTGCTCTACAAGAGAGGCAAGACGCAGCTGTACGCCGGTCCTTTGTATTGCATAGAGACTCTGGCTATTACCTCCTTAATGTCTTCTCGATCCACAATTATGCTCATATTGCGTCAATTATACCAGGATCACTCAGATTCGACGACATAAAGCGTGTTCCGCTTGAGCAATACAGTGAAATCCATGCCAGAGCAGCCAAGCACATACGTGAAAAGAGGGGAGATGAAGATGTTCAATCAAGCGTGACAGGAAATCAAGTATCTCAAAATAGTGGACAATGTGATGTACAAGACGCAGCTGCGCCCAGGCTGCCTGATGCCCCAGCAAGTAGCGGGCCTGTGTTTGAGAGGAAGCAGGCAAGGGGAAAAGTTGTAGCGCGCACGCAGGCGGAGGGAGGTGGGAGTAGAAAGCGCAAGAATACAGGCACCGAGCGACAACCTGAAAGTAGTGTGAAGAAGAGCGGTGGTCACCGTGCGACTCAAGGAGAAAATCAGGCCTCAACAAGTCAACTGCCATATCCTATCTTTGGTACTTCTGCATTGGCTACACAAGCCTGGTCGTATCACCCCCTGCCCGCAATGCAAGAAAGTACAGGTAGCATCGTTGTGCCACATCAAACAGCGTCTGCATTGATACAGGATATGTATACCCAGGATGATGCACCAATAGTAGTACCAACCGATGTGGGCTTCATACCGGCAACTCCACCAGGCCATTTTCAGACATCCGGTTCGTCAACTTCCCCACACATGTCCGGGCAAGCTGTGGTTAATTTCGCATCGCTACCATACATTTCTCGTCATTCAATGTCAATATTTTCACCGTACACCAATACACACAGGGCACCGACACAGCGATATATATGCCCACCTAATCAAGCATATCCTCATACCCAAGTCACATATTTGCCTGGTTCGCCATTTGTTGATTATAGCGATATATACATATAGACACTGAGGGATGTACATTATCGACACCCCTTGGAGCCTATAGAACTTGTTCAGGTTGATTTGGAACCTATTATGTGTCAACGAAACCATTGTGCGGCTGTGACCATCAGGTGGTGGGAACAACCGGTAACAAAATCCACGCCTTGTTCAAGTTTTCCTCGTCTCATTCCTTTCTGCATGATACTTAATGTCACTTCTCTCCAGGTTTCAGCTGGAGCCCCTTTTCCTTCCCAGCACCAACAACAGTAATGAAAACGACAACGACAATGAAGAAATGAATGATAACTCACCGTCACCTATTAATTTTAATGGTCTATATGATCCAACTGAACACATGCCTTCTCAGCCGTCAACAAGAACGTCTAGTTCTCCAACTGTACCCTTCAGTCCACAGACACAACGCATCATCAAGGTATATGGGCGGGGTGTCTGCCAGAAACTAGAGCTCCCCGATGGCTCCCTGGATGACTTTACACGAGTGAGTCCACTGCTATGAAGCATGAATATTTGCTGCTGATGCTCAAGGTTAGCTTCCAGACATGGCAAGCATGCTCATCTACCTTGCGGGTATGGTAATGAAGAATGAGCGAGAGGATATTCGAAAGGAAGCTGCAATTACCATTGAGTCGCAAGAATTCCGAGTGAGTTTACACTCACGTTTTATCTTGATAGCCACTGATACTGGAGTTCTACAAGACCATGCTAACTGAACGCCTAACAACTGTCTTAATCTCCCCAAGTTTAATGGCGTATCGGACAGGACTAGCGTCTCATGTTGTTGTGAGTGATGTTGAACATAATGCACCCAATCTAATGCTACTGCAACATAGGACTTCATCCAATGAAACCTCTCCATGTTCAAGACGCCTGCGATTATGTATGAAGATCCGGAATTGAGGTACAAGTATAGTTCTCTCATCAAGGAGATCCTTACGCAAGGCCGTAGCATAATCAAAGGGAAGGTGCGAGAATGTATAATCAGCCCCCGGCTTGTAATCTAACTATATTAATAGCTAATCAAAGGTATCACCAGCAAGGTGCATCTTAACGAACTTGTGAAATCAATTGCGCCCGAGGGTATTGAGTTGACATCAGCACATATAAGTCGTTTAGCCTTCCTGGTATGTCCTTACATTGTTATGAAACCCCTGTGCTTACTATTTATACCCCTGGTAGTGAATCATGCTTTGTGACTTTGTAGCGGCATCCTTATGCCCTGAACAAGATAGGGGGGGTAGTTGGTTAGCTACGCATTTGGCTGAAGTGAGCAATGCAGTAGAAGGGGTTGACACAAAGAAGTTCTGGTCCCAGGTAGATGATGAACTTGAAGAGCTTCGTAAATTAGAGACGACTAGTGATCAAGACTCCATTGTTGCACAGTAAGTTCAGCTAATAGTTCTTCCTCAGCTTGCTGTCTCATTCTACAATATTAGGTATTTCACTATCATGCTCCAACAGGACCTGAGGCTGTTTCCGGGTGCTAATGGCAGTACAATCCCCAAACCATCACGATTGGCGGGGCCTGGATGGCAGAAGGTCATTGACAAGGGGATAGTTTTAGCATAGATTTACGCTACTGTTACATTTACAATACATTTGTGGCAAGCAATAATACTCTTCTTCCCATTTGAGTGATCAATATGCTAGTAGAGCTATGGTAGTGGTAATGTAATATGTTATGCTGCCTTGTCTAATATTTGACAAACGTTTTGTACAGGTTTCGGCAACATTTTCAGAGGAACGCTGACCAATGTGCGCTAAATAAATCAGTGGTATGTTTTTAGCATGTCCACCATCAACCCTTTTCCGTCAGCGCAATACAGACCTTTGGACCCTGTGTGATCTCTGGCCAGGGAAACCTGCTTAAACCGGAGCTGGCAAGCAGTATAATCATATTTAAGTAGGGTAGACAGCCAATCCTCATCTATTGATTTTCGTAAATGGTACCAACCATGCCAGCAGAAAGGGTTTCGTAGACCAGTCACAAGGCTTTGTCACTATAAGTTGATCTTAAACGTTTTTTACAGCCTTTTTTGGCCTAGACGTGTACAACAACGACCTTAACTATGTTACTCTCTTATGCGGATGTCACTGATGGCTCTTCTATCCGATGGCACCGACGACTACTTCTTTAATGTTCGATGCGGCGATCGAAATGTTGTACGCCACCTACACATGAGGCAGACGGCCTTCCCAAGGTTTATGTATGCGAATGGGGAGAAATCGTACAGCTGGGATCGATGTGAGTGTGCATGTAGTTTCGTTTCGCGTTGACTTGACTTGGCTGTATAAGATGTCCGCGAACTGGTGCTGCATTCAGTGGAAGATGCGTCTTCCCCAACATGGCTAAGGATCGAGGTGAGTGTCTCGACAAGGTCTCCGTATTGGGCAGGCGCTAACAAGACTGGAATGCACATATGATTGAAAAAGTGATCATACTGCTTGTACGGATATTACGTCCCAACTTTTTAGCCTACCTCCATAACGGCAAACCGCTTGCCATACCCCTTCTTACAAACGGCAATGACAGCTAGCTCTTCTGCGACGAAGAACAATGAAGCGCCACTGGCTACAAGTATACCGTTTATAGCGTCGACGTTTAGTCATGCACGCCCAACACGTGCCCCTGTAGACCAGATGAGGACGCATATCATGTTGAGCGCCTTATTCCTGGGATTTGTTAATGGTGAGGAGAGACGAAGATGGGTAGCACAAAGGCTGGCATGTAGGTTTTGTATTTCTTCTGTGGGAGTATACTAAACTCGACCCTCGGTAGAGACGTTGGTGTATAAAGCCCAGTGCAGTATGTGGTGTCAGCGGAACGGGTGATTGAGAATGGTTATCCCGTGCCTCCGTATATGATTGGGTTTTCCAGTATACTACTGAGTGGAAGGAGACGCAGGAACCAGCAAGACAATTGATGCCGCCACCAGTGATAAAGGCACCAAACGAGGGAAAGGAGATGTCGGTTCGCAAGACATGTGCTATTGATTGTAAAATGGTAAACCCTTGCTATTCCACTAGCGCGAGTAACGGCTAACGTCTATACAGTGTCTGGCTGAAGGTGGAAAATAACTTACGCGTATATGTGTTATCGACTATCATATGGAAAAGTTCGTGTACGATCAATTGATGAAGCCTTCAAAAGCTGTAACGGTATGAATGTGTTTTATCCGCATTCTGCCAAGCTAACACTCATTATAAAGGTGGTCTAGAATAACTGGGGAGGCACTGGCGCCTATAACGAGTCCAAGCCCATACTTTGAAACTGCTATCCCTACCTCCCAACCCATTTAGTGTGCCTTCCACGCCTACTACGTTTTCGCTGATGGTGGTACATTTGCGACGGTTCAACTTTGGCATCGGCCGCTACAGCACCATACCTCCTGCCCGTCCTTCTCGGTCACTCGTTAGAATCCAGTCCCAAGGCCCTCAAAACCAGTCATCCCTAGTGCATAGACATGGCTATTGTTTACCACCACCCCCACGGACGGCCGTTGGAATCTGGTCTTGCTTGGTTGACATGTAAATGGCCTGAACGAGACACAGAACCACGGCGAGAGTGGACATGATCCCAAGGAAGACGCACGAGCGCGTATTGATTTGCTGAAGAAAAATTGGAGATGTGTTCCGGGTTTGGCGAGTTCAAAATTGACCAAGAATCTGTTTTTGAACGCGTATCGAAGTCAACGAAGAGTATACGTTCTGCGGTGGTGGATTATGACAATCCAAGGCAAGGATGACGGTCGGGTGCACGAACGATGCAGAAGTGTTAAAGGGTCTGTTCGATGTTGTGCCAAACCATTATTTTGCATTCGGGAGGTTCATGTCATCGGCAGATGTTCTAGGCTGTAAATATCGCTGCGGTTTATTCTCTTGCTATCATACTGGTTGTACGAATATAAAACCGGGAATCGAGAGTAGGTTGACAGTTTACGAAAACCATGCTGGCCGCTGGTTGATTGATTTCCAAAAACCGGATCAGTAGAGAACAATTTGGCTTTCAGAGAACTCATGATGCAGTATCTAAAAATCGGTACAGAACACACGGTAACCGAGTGTCCGAAACGCAGGCAGCCACACCGTCAGTCGCATTGGGACTTCCACATAGTCGTCTTCTGAGTTCTTTAAAAAAATCTACCCCGAGTTGATGCTCAATAGTAAGTGGTCAGTAATCCCAGCGTTAGGTTGACGGTAATAGATTGGGGTAACGGCTCTCTGGATATCGCAGAGACCGGCTTCAAGCTGCCTCGGCGGCGCTACATAGTATGATTCCAACGGTGACAGCGGTACTGCCACCTGCTTGTTCTACGTCCATCGGATTCGGGCCATCTCAGCCATACCTAGGAGACGATGTTGGATATAGAAATTGATTTTCTATAATTACTAGTGGTAAAGATCATGTCGCTTCCTTGATAAACCTACCTGCGGATTCGTTTATGACTCGGTACCTACGTAATTGTCGGGCCAAACATATTCACTTTTTAGCTGGTGCATGATGTTTTCTTACATTCGACACTGCGGAAAAGATGGGCGCGAGGTATAGACGGTGCAGTAAAGATACCGAATTACGACGAATTAGGCACGTTATTAATTCATTAATTCGTGTGAGACAACTCCTTTTCCTTAATGAAAAGCGAAGACAGCGCAGAACACGTAGCCATGATCACTGTAAAGAAAAACGTAACTTGTATCGCACCCTCGTAAGAGCGTACAACAACCGCTTTGGTAGGGGGATCAAGCTGGTTCAGATAGTCAAGTGACTCTCGGACACGTCTTATAATCTTCACGGGGTAGGAATGTCAAAGGATCGTCTTATGACCCAAAATATATTACTTACTTCTTCTGCGTCTGTCCCCGAGAGCCTCTGATGTAACAGATAACGGAGGGTGAATTGCACAAGTGTGCTACCGATAGACAGGCCGACGACGCATCCCAGAGTTCGAAATAGATAAGAAACTGTGGTGGTGTGTTGTAGAGGTATTAATGGGTTGGAATGATGGAATACCCACCAGCTGTTGCGATAGCCTGATCCGCCTGACCAGCGTTTGCTATTAATGCAACGAGCGTCGTGGTGACTCCACTACCTATCCATTGTGTTGATATGATTTAGCCTAGGCAACAAGGATGCGCCTACCATTGCCAACACTAGTCACTCCTAATCCTGGATATTTCTAGTCAGAACGAGAAGACAAATTAATACAAAAAAAACTTGTACCAATCGCAAGACCAACGGTTGAAGTGGCAATGACACCACTAAATAGGAAAACAGCGCTCGTTCCAAAAAGTACCAAAAAGTACATGATCACAGTAATAGCATAAATTTTACCCGTGCGCTGGATAATGAGCCCGCCGGACAATGATCCAACCACAATACCAGCAATACAAATAACCAGCCAGAAGCTAGCTTCCGAGGCTGTCTTTCCCTGCACTGCTTGGTAGAACAAGGCAATGTTGAATATTTGGGCAAATGTTGCAGCCGTTGCAAAGAAATTCGCAAGGTAACAACCCAAGAGCGAACGATTGGTGACAATCCTTTTCGGTACAAACGGTTCCACCGCCACGGATGCCTCAACGAATGCGAAGAGGGCCGCAAAAATAGCAAATCCGATCAAGGAACCCACAGTAAATCGATCGTTCCAAGATATGTTTCCACCACGGTCCATACTGAAGAGTAGGAAAAAGACGAATAAAATAAGCGAGGCTGCCCCTCCAAAATCAATCCGCTTAAAATTCGCAGATAGACTAGCAATCTGAACTTCGGGTAGATTGAGCATGAGCAAGACAGAGAGGAACGCAACAATGCAAAGCGGAACTTGCAGTAAGAATGCCCTTTTAAATTTTAAGGGAGTCCATTTAATACGGGATAATTTACACGTACCAACGCCAACCAATGTTGTCAGCTAAGAAACCACCAAGAGGGGCACCTATAGCAGATCCGACGCCGACAATAGCATTGAGAACTCCTGAGGAGGATTCAGACGAAGAAAATATACATGGGGACGGTATACCTTGCCACGTTCCTCGAGACCGCAAAGGTACAACATCGGACATGATGATTGTAACCAATCTGTAACGAAATTAATAACGACGATAGAGAAAACAGTTGTCACCAACGGTGCCATTCCACCGCCACCAATACCAGCTATAGCCCTAGCTGCAATGAGTTGCGTCATCGATGTAGATAGGCCACATAGCAGACATCCGATGGCAAAGATGGCATAACATGCTAGCAGACATGCCTTGCGGCCAAAGATATCACTCAGTTTCCCAGATAGAGATCTTAGTAAATAAGCATGGTTTAAGCTCGGACGGCCGTAGAAGTCAAACGCACTGGAAAGTAGTCTGTGTTAGCATATATGACGTCGCGATCCAGCTTGTACTCTGTAATTGGTTTAGTTCACTCCCGATAGAGGCATATGCTATAACGGTGGTTTTTGTTTAATAATGCAATAATGACATCACATTAGACCCTTTCTTACATGACACGACAATGGTCATATCCATTGCGCCAAGAAGAATGCCTACTGCCATTGGGATAACCTATAACGTGCATCAGATAGGTATTTAGAAGGTGTGGGACATGTTCAGACATAAGCCATATACGACTTGTTCTCTACTTTGAGAATGTCTACTTCTGCTTGGGCTTCTGACTCGATGTTGGTCATCCCGCCATACGATGGCTCGCTCCCATTCGCCGGGAGTAATCGTGTATCTTCGTCATGTTGCATGTCCCTTATGCTCAAGGCTCAAATACAGGGTATACTAGACAGAGGAATTGCTTTGTCAGTTGTTGAGTCCACAATTTTCCTTGTCATTGGCATCACGTGGTTAGGCAATCCTGCTGTTCGATTTATCCACGAGGACTGTTCAGATTCGGTTCCAGCAATCCCAGGGCAAGTGTGATTCGAGTGTTACTAATTTAATCGTTCGTTTGATATCGTAAGAGTATTTTACTCCGACTCAATGGCTTTACACACCCTAGCTAGCCAAGTGTAAACGACCCAGCCTTGGGTGTTATTTGACTTACAAGCGTTGAGGAAGGTCATGCGACGCGGATCTGAATGTCCCGATACGATGACGAACACGAGCTGAGATGGTGACGCATGCGACGTTTTGAGGTGTCGGCACATCCATGATTCATTATGTAAGGTATGAATGGAGGTGCTGGTTCAGATGGAGGATAATCTGGCGATGGTTTCGGCGTTGCCCCTACCAAATACCATCAGTACGATAGCAAGAGAATAAACTGCGGCAATTTTTACAGCCTGGAACATCTGCCAACAACATGAACCTCCCGAATGTAGAATGACTGCTTGGCACAACATCCAACAGACTCTTTCATACTTCCGCATCATTCGTACACTCAACCATCGTCGTTGCCTTGGACCCATGCATCATCAATCATCTGTGGATTGCCATAATCCATCACTGTATACTTCGTCAACCTCGACATACGCTCAAAAATAGATTCTTGGTCGATTTGGAACTTGCCAAACCTGGGACCCATCTCCAGTTTCTTCTTCAGTGGATCAATACGTGCTCACGCGTATTCCTCAGGATCATCCCCACTCTTGCTACGGTTCTATATCTCTCGTCCGAACCATTAACGCGTCAACCAAGCAAGGCCAGGTTTCAACAGCCGTCCGCAGGAGCGATTGTAAATGATATGCAATAGGGATGACTGATTTTGAGCGCCTTGAGATTGGATTCTAACAAGTGACCGAGAAGGATGGGTGTGAGGTACGATGCTGTAGCGGTTGGTGTCAAAGTTGAATTTGTCGCAAATGTACTCGGCGAAAACGTAGTAGGCGTGGAAGGCACACTAAATGGGTTGGGAGGAGATGGGGATAGAATATGAGCTTTGATTTGAGCAAATGTAGTCGTTACAGATACCAGTGCCTCGTTCTGTTCTACTATGTTTGTCCGTCTTTGTTATGGCCGCAGGGTTGCCGAATCGCCAACAAAAACAAATAAGACAAACCTTGTCGAGCGTGAACATCCGACAGCGTAGGCCTCAAGAACCGCCAGTCCTGCTGTGAGTCTCTGACCCACTTTCTGTGACTCAGGCACTGCTTTAAGAGCGCTTCTCTGTCCATCGATATGAATTTGAATGCAATAATGAGATGGATTGGGCTCATCTGGGCTGGATGACGCGCAGCCACATATCTCTTTTTTCATCCAGTTGCTCAGTTGAGATAAAACCCGAATCTAACTTTTATCCAACAGAACACTATGGGCGTCCAAGAATACCAAGTCGTCGGCCGCCATCTGCCCACCAAATCTGACCCCAACCCTAAAATCTACCGCATGCGCATTTTCGCGCCAAATGAAGTTGTCGCCAAATCTCGTTTCTGGTACTTCCTGAGGTACGTAGCAGCTTACCTCTGCTCCGCATAGTTACGTCAATTGCACTACAGGCAACTGAAAAAGGTCAAGAAAGCCAACGGTGAAATCATTGGTCTGAACGTTGTACGTATTATCTTTCCTTCCACTCCCACAAGTTGTCCCTTGCAGCCCTCAAGAGGCAGGCGGATGGGAAATACGCTAACTATGTCGTTCCATTTGTTTTTTTCCCGTGGTCGACCGTTTGTTTGCCATGTAGATTCATGAAAAGAGGCCATTGCAAATCAAGAACTTTGGCATCTGGATCCGCTATGACTCTCGTTCTGGCACGCACAACATGTACAAGGAATTCCGTGAGCTGACGCGTGCAGATGCCGTTAAGAGCCTGTACCAAGATATGGCTGCCAGGCATCGTGCCCGCTTCCGGTCCATTCATGTGCGTTGCTGCGCGCTGTTTTCCTCCCACTGACGAAGTGCATTTATTAGATCATTCGCGTCGTGGAGATCCAGAAGGCAGAGGACGTCCGTCGTCCTTACATCAAGCAGCTTTTGGAACCTGGTCTCAAGTTCCCCCTTCCACATCGTGTGTCTAAGACCCGCTCCACTTTCGTCGCTCGCCGCCCCAGTACGTTCTAAACGCGTTGAAGATGGCCTCGTTCAGGCAAGAGCTGGCATGTGCTGGTTTGGGCCACGCAGTACCACATTTGTCGCATTCGCTCTAGATGTAATTGATATGGGTATTACTTCATCGCTATTGAGAGTGGTATTTACCTTTGTGCACCATTGCTATAAAAGTCATTTCGAAATGCTTGCCCCTACCGCATCTTCTCAATGCCATTTTCACGGGTTAACGGCATCCTATCATCCTCTGTCCCAACAATCTTCGTCTACCCAGACCGAGTCTGGACTACACGAGGGGTAGAAGCGACCTCGCCATCGTACTGATTCGACTAGGGAACTCGGTTAAGTTTCGGCCACACCATTATCGACTCCGTCTGTATCTGGCGCGATGGTCCGCAATGTCCCATTGAAACGTGACGTCTTTTCTTTCCTTCAAAATGTCCCACTAGTACGTTACTGGAGCGTTTGGCATTTCTTCTCGTATCAGTCGATTAGGAATAGGGATCGCCTTTTGTTCGAGCAGTCCTCCGAAGCCCCCGCCATATGGTGGCATGGAAATTCACAGTTTACTCGTCAACTTTGCAGCTATAGGCACTTAGCTATCATCTATTCAAACGAATTATGAACACATGACTGACGGTCATCACTATTGGCGATCCAAGAGGAGCACTCGGCTTCGTTCTGTACGTCAGAGAACCCACTGTGGATAAGATTAATAGCCTTATCTGATCACGGATGATGTACATCTAGACTGCGTCCTCGTCGTGGGATGGGGTTTAACCTTACTCCACGTGAACAATGCTTTAAATACCATTTCACTTTGACAGAAAGGATATTTTTCCCTTATCGTCCCAAGTTTCCAAGGTTCCAGCTCTCGAGATGACTACTCCACGTAGAGTCGCAATAGTAACTGGTGCCGCCTCTGGCATTGGAAAAGCAATCGCGTTAAAGCTGGCCAGCGAAGGGTTTGATCTCGCACTGAACGATCTGCCAAGTTCGAGCGATAAACTAAACGAAACTGTAGCACAAGCATCTCAGAGCGGAACAAGAGTAATTCCTGTGCTCGGAGATGTATCATCCGAGGAAGATGTAAAGAATCTATTAGAAGAGACCGTTAACCAACTTGGAGGCCTCGATGCGGTGAGTTAGCTAACTTCCTAGATGATATCGACTTGCTGCTGCGCCTGGCTTACATTGGACCTAGATGGTGGCCAATGCGGGTATCGGAGAATTGGGGGTGTCAATAACTGAAAGTGAGAATCGACCCTTCGATATCATTGCAATTATTAATACTTCCATGCGTACTAGTGACAGTAGAACAATGGGATCGAATGCTTGCGGTCAATGCTCGGGGTGTTTTTCTCTGCTACAAGCACGCAATTCGACAGATGATAAAGCAAGGCCGTGGAGGACGGGTTGTTTGCGCATCGTCAGTTTTTGGAGAAAGGGGAGCGCCTTACTGCGCACATTATTGTGCAACAAAGTTCGCAATACGTGGACTAACGCAAAGCGTTGGTACGTCTTTTTAATTTCGCTATGAATCGAAAGTTTGTGGAGTAAGGCTTGTTGTAGCGCAAGAAGTGGGCGCACATGGGATTACGGTTAATGCCTACGCGCCAGGTAAATTCTTGACCGATGCTACTCACAGTCATGCTAAATACGATGGGATTCGTAGGTTTGATCATGACGCCTTTAAGTAAGAACCCAATAGATCATGCTTTTCGAGATATTGATTCCTTCTAGTTGATAAAATCGGAGAAGTAGCCAAGTCAAAATTGATAGAGGTGATTGTGATTGGTCAGTTACTAATTCGAAATTCTGATATATCCCAAAGACAGCGAAGAACTCCGCCTTGGGATATGCGGGTGAACCTGAGGATGTTGCAAATGTCGTCTCTTTTATACTCTCGGAGAAGTCCCGATATATTACGGGGCAAACGGTCGACTCTTCCATTCCATGTCTGTTAAAAATTAAGCTTATTTGCATCTTCAGGTATCAGTCAATGGTGGAATGCATTTCACGTGAATTGGAGTTAGTCGCACTATTACAACTTGGTCCCATGTCACCAAGTACGAATCGTGCAAATCAATCCATTTATGAATACAATACATATGTGTGCTTCTACACGGTTCAACCAATTGTCATGTCCGTAACGTCAGATATTTGCGAAGTATTCGGCGGAACAGAGCTGTTGGGTCTAACCGAAAATATAACGTCCTTGATGATCTGTGCAATAAGTCCGTGCTGTGCCTCAATAGCGATCTTGGCGCTTGATAGATTTTCAGCAAAAAGATAAGGAATAGGAGACATTGATCAGCATACCTGTCTTTTACGCTCTTCTCTAGTTGGTTTTCTTCCTTTTTTTTCTCGTCCTTCTCCTGGTAGGGATTAACAAGAAATCAAGAACAGTTTTAGTATGCGTAACGTACCTTGGAAGAATTTGAAGATTCTTTATCCTTCAATGACGGAACTTGTGCCTGGGTGTTTGCGACATTCGCTTGGGCGCGGCTTAACTTTTGATGCAGATCACCGAGCTGGGAAACGGCATATGCTCTATTCTGTTACATGCATGAACAAGAAAGCCATGATAATAGAAAATTTGAAGCACATACGGAAATCAATGGACTCTGACTGAGGGTGTTGACCCAGTATTTGTTCCATAGCATCGCAAGTATATCGTTATCGAGGCTGGACTTGAATATTTCGATACTGAGCTGATAGTATTGATTAGCATGAACACCAAAGTCCTCGATCTTGTTGAGGGGGATTGACTGGTATTCGGAACTTGACACGTTGGGTGGCGTGTAGTTCTCGGGGTAAGTACGGAAAGCACCGATATCAACCTTTCCTGCAGATACGGTGCGGTTGGGGTCGATCTAAAGGAGTTTATATATAAATAAGGCGAATATATGCAACGCGAAAATTGTACGGACGACAACGGCAACGAATGGGTCCTGATATGACTGGTTATTCAATTGTGTATTGACATCGATTCCCGATAGCCAACAGCCATAGCCCGGATGGGAATGGTACCACCCAATCGCGTTCTCCAACCTTCCGGCCTGTGCAACATGTATCAAGCGCTAGACGATAGCACCCAAGTGTGGAATGTACCTTCTTGCTATTCTCCAAATACTCAACCATATACTCGTACGCCTCATTCGCTGCATTCACACGTGTTTCCGTTCCTTGGACTGGTAGTGCAAACGAGTCCATGACGGCAATTGAATCGCCCATGACTTTCCCTTGCATGAGACCCATGATCTCGTGTGGTACCCCAGACCGCGCGTGAATCACCTATGAGATGTGAACCAACCAGCAAAATCTTCACCATAATAATGCACACCATCTTTATCAGCGCGACCGCTGATATTTTACACGATTTGAAATATTGATGGCTGGTGATTACTTCAGACACAGTCGCGAAGAGAGGCCATGAGCCGCTCACTCATTCTTCCAAGGGGCTTCCTGGTTAATCCGCTTGTCTTCCTCTTGGTTGAATCTGTATATCTCGTCTTGAGGCGAGATTTCTAGTATATTGTTTTCTAGCGAGAAGGTCTTAAGTGCCGTAGACATGGTGGGCGTCCATCCACCTTGTTTGGCATAAGGATGTCTATCAAACAATCTCCACCTCCGCCACTCAGCAGACTCCGACACCGAGAACTAGATGTGCCCTGTCCTATCCTATGGACTACTTTTGAAACAAAATAACAAGAAAGCTCTGGTCGATGGCACTAACTTGCTCGACCGTAATGGAACTGAACAAATTCCACTTTCGTCCCTCAAACGATTACTAAAATGTAAATTCCACAGGCCGACTCTCCCGCGACGTTCCTGTTACAGTTTCGCGACATCATTTTAAGCGATTTGCTGGCAGCCGAACCGATCACGGATCTGCGGTTGGAACAACTAGGCGAGTTTAGCGCTTAGAGGCATATTCGGACAGACTCATTTGGGCCCGAAAAACTCGAACTCGATATTAGAGTCCCACTCGAGCTGGGCTAAGCAACATTCAAGCCTTAGGGCTTGGCTGGAAGACAACGAAAACAATAGGATTACAGTATCATGGTGCTCGGAGCATAGCGGTATTACGGCGTCGACCACTTAGTCAAAATAACAGCGACTCTCCAGTACAAATCTCTAGCGCGTTATCATCAAGAGATCAAACGAACTGAAACCAAAGAGCGCTTAAACGTAGCCCATGATAGTTGCGCATTAGAATGTGTTGCCGTGATTGAAGGACACCCACGCAACCCGGGTAACCTTGACACGCATCTGACCAGAACCAACTCCTATGTTGGCCACTCGGCATATGTCCAAAGACGAATGGAGCAGCGCGGACTGCGACGTCTAGACCGTCGCCAACTTCCTTGAGGAAGTAAGGTTTGTCTATTGTCACTTTGCCTGGTTTTCCGCGAGTATCATCTTGTCGTTGCACATGGTACGAACACCATTTTCCTAAGTGTTTTACTGCTAGTAACAATCCATCGTCAATTAGGACCCGTCTTTCGCTGACACGCATGAACTCTTCAAATAGACGTTAGCAATTCTGACCTACTTCCGTTTCTCTTTTCGTTTTGGTTTCCAAATTTTAGCTTTGGATACTCTTAGTTTCCTCATATTCGATTTCGTACTGCGTTGTGAAGTCGACTGCATGTCTCACCCGTTTAAACAGTCTCAATTCTTGCCAACGATGCTGCTCATCTTACGTACGTACAAAGAACAAAGGCATGTCGTATAGGTACCAGGGCTGAGCGCTGATGACCATCGCGTTGAATCAAATTTATTAAATGTGATTCACCGCGGGGTCACGCGAGTGTGGGTGCCGAGCTGATCCGGAAGCCGTGCTTGACCGCTGTCCTCGGCTATCAGCGTGATGGACACTCCCGTGTTCACTAGGATTCCCGAACATCGGAGCTGAGAGTAATTTCGCAATTTCGTCCCCGTTAACGGAGCATTTTCACAGGCTGCGAAGGAAACAATAGAATAGCGTGGTCTTGCGCTGCTTAGGGGGCGTGCTCAGAGAACTCGGATTAATAATATGCATAAGGGGCGTGCCTCGTTGCGATTCGATTCTGATGGTGCTCCAATAAAATCAAACTGGGCGGCTAACCCTATCCGCTTCTGCAACATATAAAAAGGCTAGGGATTTGTTTACAAAACCTTATTCCAGCCCACTTCCACTCACAGCACCATGCAGCAAGAAAAGCAACCCCAGGCTGTTCCGCCAATGACTGTGGCTCAGGGTGGCAACAGGAACGCAAAGAACCTTCAGATGAATGCCAGTGGACAACGTGAATGGAGCCACGGTCTTTTCGACTGCTTCAGTGAATGTGGTACATGTATGTGCACTCTACTCGCGCTTTGGAAAAGTTCTTTAAGTAGACATTGTTTAGGCATGTTCGCCTGGTGCTGCCCTTGCATGGTTTACTCACAGGTTAAACAACGTTATGAGTACCTCGACCAGCATGGCAGGCCTGATCCCGAGCACGGTGGAAGCGGTTGTGGTGGCGACTGCTTCCTGCACTGTTGTCTCACCTCATTCTTAGGAGTTGGCTTCTTCCTGCAGGTGAAGTTTATTATTTCCCCTTTCCAGACCGTGGTTTTAACTCCGTCAAAGATGGCCAACCGTGGCCGTATTCGCGGTCGCTACAGCGTTGATGGTAGCGGCCTTGGTGACTGCTGCGTTGCCTGTTGGTGTCCGCCTTGTGAACTGACACAAGAAAGTCGTGAACTTGAGTTGGAGGAAAACAGCCTTACGGGGGCTTGATACACCAGAATGTAATATACCATGATTGTTATGTTTTCTGAATTGGGTAACGAAAAAAAAAACACTTCCTCGGTTTTACTGTTACCGTGTAGGATGTACCGTCGTTTGTAATTCGTACATAAGTAGTTGCAATGCCTATCATTTCATTGTGGTGAGGTAACTGTTAATTTCAATCTCCGCGTTTAGATCCGTTCGGGTGCCATGGTGTTCCTGATGCACATTCCATGATCAGTATGAACCGAGACGCTTGGATAGCAGAACTCACCGACGACCGAGAGCGAGTCAGTCGTTGAGCTTTTATCACCTCCACATCTTAAATACCTGAGCGGAACTATTCGGCACCAAGGCTCTGGACCTTCCGGCATTGATGATATTCATCTAACGGAAGATGCCTCATTTCAGGACTTGCATCAAACCTTGAATAACTAATATAAACATATTCGACAGGTTGTCCCACCCTAACATTGTGCGTGCAGCCGTTTTGCAAGCGTCCTTCTACCAATGTCCCAGCCAGTGCGTCACAAACTTTCCTTTGTTGCGCAACTCTAATGGGTTTATAGCTACCAGAAAAGGCTTATACGCCCCCTGGCGCCGCTCCTGCGCAGATTCCAGGCCAATATCCGCAGTTTCAACAGTATCAGCAAGTACAGCCCCCTCAGTACCAAACTCCACAGCATCCGCAAGGCCAATACGTACAGGCACCAAATACCCAGTATCAGCAGCCCCAGACTCAGTACGGCCAGCAGCCGTACCAACAGGGTCCATACCAACAACAATACCCGTCCGTTCAACCTCCGCCGCAAACGGCGCAAAATGTGTATCAGCAACAATATCAGCCCCAATACCAACCACAGCCGCAACCGCAGTCGTACCCCCCACCTCAGTCCTATCCTACGGTCGTGGTACAGCAGCAGCCATTACCAGTAGTCGGCATGACGGTTGCTGTTGCAGGAGGCAACAGGAACGCGAAAAACCTTCCCGTTAATCCGCTGGGCACGAGAGAATGGAGCTTTGGCCTCTGTGACTGTTTCGATGATTGCGGTACATGTGAGTCTAGACATTCATGGCTGTGCACGGACTTGTCCAAATGTTGAACACGCGAAATAGGCATGTTGGGCTGGTGCTGCCCCTGCATCCTTTATGCACAAGTCAAGCAGCGCCTAGATTATTTGAACGCGTATGCTAGACCCGACCCGACCCTCGGTGGTTCCGGTGTTGACATCAACTGTTTGGTTTGGGCTATGTTACACTTTACGACCGGATGCGGCTTTGTTCTCCAGGTACGCATGAGAATTGCTGTAAATGTCCGTGTTTGGCTGAGGTTGCTGTAGGCTATTAACCGAGGCCATATGCGCAACCGTTACCTTATCGACGGTAATGGGTGTCTAGATTTTTTCACTGCTTGGTTCTGTACCCCTTGCGAGTTGACGCAGGAGCACCGGGAGCTTGAGCTGGAAGAACAGAGCCTTATGAAATGATACTTAGTTTAACTTACTCGTGCCGCTTTGTGAATGGTAATATCTTGTGATGACCCGCCGTGCGTGAGACTTCAAGCTTCAAGCCTTGCGATTGTCCAGTGAGCAAGGACTTAAACAAGTTTGTATCGGATGAAAAGCAGTTGTTTAAAACCATGGTGTTGATTAAAGTACCGTTACAATCTACGGACGGCATGGACGATAAGACGCAGCTAAATAGACTATAGGACTCGTTGAAAGTTCAGCGCTCAACACTCATGTCAAAATTGATTTGGCTCAAGAATATGACCACTTCGCATCCTCCAGTCCCTCAGCCACTCGGCGCGTGACCCATTTCTTGCAAAAAGTGCTCTATCCACCCTCTTCAATGTCCATCGTAACCACGCCTGAGTTTTATCAACAACCGGTGGTGATAGACTTGATGCCGCAGGTTCCACCTGACTGATCATGCGTTGCAAGTGTGGAACAAGTGTCCCAGCAACCCTCAGCGAGTCTTTTGACTTGTTTTTGAGGCATGCTGAGGTGAGCATGGAGCAGGATACGAGGTCTTGAGCAATCGGTGTCAATGAATAAACACTGTAGAGCGCAGAAGCAGCGATAACCTTGTCGATTGGATATTCGACATGTAACGAGTGAAGCAGTTGTCGCGCGCCTGGTAACGTGAGTTTTAAATTGTACTTTGCGTAATTCCCGAATACTTCAAGGGCGAGCGAAGGGCAATTCAGTTCTTCGCATCGGCCTGATCACCAGTCAGAACTAAGTTTATGAACGCGGAACGGTGTACTCACGAACAAATAATTCTGAGAAATGTGCGTCAAACTCGCGTCCTAAGGCACTCCAAGACGGGAATAATCCTGCTAGTTCCCGAAGCTGGTCCTCTGTAGTCGCCAGACAAACCATATTGACCCAGGCACTATTACGGACTTGTGGTAGCTTCACCTCCGGTTTTCGTCCAATACGGGGCTTCACGAAGTCTAGCAGATTGTCATACCGTTCGCGTCGTTCCTCGGATGATAGTTTCTTCCTTGTTGGCATAGACTCAGGTTGAACGGTTGTTGTACTGAGTAATGCAGACGTCGAAGTCGACGCAGCCTGTTGTTGAGAGGTAGGTTCTTCCTTGAATAGATCTCCGCTTCCCTCATCTGAGTCTGCGAGTAAATCGTCCATAACAACATTGCTCTTCTTTTTGTAAACTTTTCCACTTTCAATAAACAGATATGTCGAAGGAAAATAAGGCGCATACCAACGAACGATTTATGGAAGTATCTTGCGTTGTCACGGTACCTCGCATGACTGAGGCCGCCGGCCCTCAAATTCGCCAAAGCCTGTTTGGCAATAAAGCCGGCCATGCCTTCAACCTGTCACTGACCGTGATAATTGACTTGTATTTGCCTCCATGTCCTTTGGCAAACAATTTCAAATATGTTTAGGCTAATTTTTAGCCCGTTATCGCACCTTTCCCCCTTTAGATAACCTTAACAACACTAGACCATAATACAGTCTTTGAATTCCTTGTATGTGACTCAGGCACCGCGCCCGCCACCGGCGGTGCCTCATTTATTATTGACATCATTCAATCCACAACCGCATTAATCGAACAAAGTGGCTGGAAGCCAAGGCAGTCATCTTTCCGAATTCTGGAAACTGCGCCTCGTGTAAGACGACACTGGCCCGACCATATTTATCCAACCTCTGCGCGTGGTCGAAAGCGCCAGCAATTGCTACTTCCATCAAAAAGGGGGTATGACAGCGGCGGCATTTGACAGCTGACTGATATAAACGGCAGTTGGTATCAGCGGGCGATGTTTATCAGGTGTATTGCTTCAAGCGATAGGAAGATTTTCGCCGATAGGCAAAATTTGTCTTGCGAGTGCGAAACAGATACGACCTCATAACGACTAACAAAACAGACTCCTATAGATGAACCTAAAGGCCTTGACGCCCAACCAAAATAGCCTGCAAGAAGCGTATTACGTCGGACCGTGACAGTTCCGTCAACGTCGAAAGCCTATTTGCGAGTCCTTGGGACGTTTGGGTAGCCCCTGATTCGGAACGATGATAAGCACACGGAAGAGAAGCCCATGATTGGACGATAGGAAGTATATGTCTTGCTTAATAAGCCACCGTATCTGTGGTTCAACATTGCGCGCCACTCTGATCGGGCCTTTATATGGAGCATAGTTTTCAACAGCTTGCTTGTGAGACGCTTCCGACAACAAGACGTAAGCGGCCCTTCGTGCATTCTCTTGCAAGATGGTCAACGTTACCTACGATGCCTGTAAGAATCCCGAATTTTCAATGTTTCTATTTAAACATTGACTTTGTTCCTTTGTAATGTAGCGGGGGACATGCTGACGTTCGTAAATGGCAAGACGGTCGTCTACAATATAGGAGACATTGCTTTTGTCCTCTTGAGCATGGTGCTTGTCTTCATCATGGTACCAGGCGTTGGTTTTTTCTACTCAGGCTTACTTCGTCGAAAAAACGCTCTCTCTATGATATTCATGAGTATGCTGTCGGTATCCGTTGTTTCCTTCCAGGTTAGACTACTCTTGTAAATCACTTGCTTCTCACTGACATTCAACTTCAAGTGGTTCTTCTGGGGTTTCTCCCTTGCCTTCAGCGATACGGCTAGCGCATTCATCGGCGATCTGAGTCAGTATAAATCTCCCCCCTATTTCAATGCTCATGCTAACAAATGTGGATCCAGAGTATTTCGCATTGAAAGGAGTCTTAGAGCAGCCTTCAATCGGAAACCCCAGGATTCCATCACTCGTCTTCTGTATATACCAACTGATGTTTGCGGCTATTACGTAAGCACCATTCCGTCCGATCGTCCGACATAGCTGATAAGATTTTATCCAGGCCTTGCATCGCTTTGGGCGCCATCGCCGAACGAAGCCGTATTGCCCCCTTACCTGTCTTCCTTTTCGCATGGTCAACTCTTGTATACGACCCTATTGCTTGCTGGACGTGGAATTCCAATGGTTGGTCTGCTAAACTCGGCGGCTTGGATTTCGCGGGAGGAACACCCGTGCACATCTCTTCCGGAACCGCAGCATTGGCAATTTCCATTTACCTTGGCAAACGCCGTGGGTACGGTACGGAACGCCTTGCGTACAAACCTCATAATACTACTTATGTGGTGGTGGGAACCGTTTTCCTTTGGTTTGGCTGGTTCGGCTTCAACGGTGGCTCTGCTCTTTCGGCCAATCTACGTGCCGTCCAAGCATGTATAGTTACTAATTTGGCGGCAAGCGTGGGAGGATTGACGTGGATGCTTTGGGTAAGTGAACTTTCCTTCAGTTTTCTAATTCATTTTTTTTTAATTGTAACAGGATTACCGACTCGAGAAGAAGATGAGTGCCGTAGGGTTTTGTTCTGGCGCTATCGCTGGATTAGTTGCTATTACACCGGCGTCTGGTTTCGTTGGATCGCGTAGGCTTCATGTCCTTCGCCATTGTCGGCTTGGGTGCTAACGTGCTCATTCTATAGCTGCTGCCGTTGTCTTTGGCTTCATGGCTGGCACGTGCTGTAATTTTGCGACCAAACTCAAATTCTTGCTTAAAGTCGACGATGCCCTTGATGTTAGTGATTCCAAAAGATGATTGCCCACTCGTTAATACTTTTGTAATAGATTTTTGCGTCACATGCCATCGGCGGGATCGTTGGCAACCTTTTGACAGGTTTGTTTGCGCAGTCCAGTGTAGCTGAATTCGACGGCGTAGCAGCAATTCCTGGAGGCTGGTTTGATCATCACTGGGTTCAGCTCGGTATCCAGCTTGCCGACTCGGTATCAGGTCTCAGCTGGTCTTTCGTCGTTACGGTAAGTCTTCCCACGCCTCACTTCGCCAGTCACTAACTGCGGCAAAAAGACCATTATTCTATGGGTTATGCACTACATTCCTGGCTTACGCCTCCGTGTGTCCGAGGAAACTGAGATCCTTGGCATTGATGACGCAGAAATGGGCGAGTTCGCCTACGACTACGTTGGCATTGAACAAGAAATAGGACATGACGTAAATCCTATGAAGGAGCGGAGGGACGCGGGACAGGAGACGATCTCGAGTGTCAATGATTCGCAGCGAAAATCAATAGACGAGAAAACCGAGAGTCCTTCAAATCAGGCATGAACAGTTATATAACTTTTTGAATTTGGGTGCAACATTGTTGCCATTTATTGCGATGTGCAATCTATTTAATGTTTGACTGGGTTTGATGTACTTTCCATTCGATACAGAAATCGCTTATTATTCACCTGTTCGATTGTAACCAATTAAACTACTATTACCACATGCTATAGGAATAGTGGCATAGGAATAGTGGCACCTAAATGAGAAAAGACAATAGATGAAAACTTAAATTGGTATTAAGAACGATCTCGTGCCAAGTCCCAGTAGGTTCACTAATGGAGATGTGAAAATGTGGTAGCTTATCTATGAGCGTTGGAGCAGCAGCCTTATCGTAGTCCTTCAGGGCTCTATGCCCATTTGTCTCTTGCGTGGCGTGCAATCTAGACGGATGTTAAGTTGTATCTCACGACATCCATCTCCAGGGGCAAAGTGCTGTCTATTATCTAAACTGCAATCAAGGGACCATTTGCCCTGTGAAACCGTTATTATCGCGTGGACATGCATCGCGGAGTAAATAAAGTTGCAAAAGATATCGTCCCATGCTGCCCGCCATGACGTCCAACTTTAAAACGGACGATAACGTTACCATCGGACCGCCGGAGAATCAGAACCCGAGGGGAAGAGGAATGCGAAGGCTCGCAGGACGTTAGACCACTCTGAAATGGGCAAAGGATGGAATTAGTATTGTAGGATGTGACTGCCACGTGTGGCTAAAAACAGCTCTTGAATCACCATGTGCTGACTCGTATTAAGTATTGGAGTGCACGGTAACGCACCGTAGGGCAGGTAGGACTACCTAGCTGCTCGAGTATTCTAAGCACAAAGATAGTAGACTTGTGGGTACTGGCAGCCAACTTGAAGCGGCACCCGAGGTCGTGGTTTGAGTACGGGTTGTACGGACCGATATTATATTGCCGCGAGGCTAACAGCGTAAGATTAAGACCTTCGCTCACGCTGTAGCGAACCCTTCTGTCGTTAATCAGTCCTGGTGGATGAACCGATCAGTGGCATTGTGTAACCACGTGATGCCAATAACACGGAAATTTCAACACTGACAAAGCAGTTCCTCTGTCTAGTATACCCTGTATGCGAACGAGCATAACGGACATGCGACACGACGAAGATACACGATTACTCTCTGCGGATGGGAGCGAGCCCTCGTATGGCGGGATGACCAACACCGAGTCAGAAGCCCAGGCAGAGGTAGACACTCTCAAAGTAGAGAACAAGTCGTATATGACTTATGTCTGAACATGTTCCACATCTTCTGGATACCTATCTGATGCACGTTATAGGTTATTCCAATGGCAGTAGGCATTCTTCTCGGCGCAATGGATATGACCATTGTCGTGTCATGTAAGAAAGGGTCTAATGTGATGTCATTATCGCATTATTAAACAGGAACCACCGTTATAGCATATGCTTCTATCGGGAGTGAACTAAACCAATTGCAGAGCACAAGCTGGATCGCGACGTCATATATGCTAACACAGACTACTTTCCAGTGCGTTTGGCTTCTACGTCCATCCAAGCTTAAACCATACTTATTTACTAAGATCTCTATCTGGGAAACTGAGTGATATCTTTGGCCGCAAGGCATGTCTGCTAGCATGCTATGCCATCTTTGCCATCGGATGCCTGCTATGTGGCCTATCTACATCGATGACACAGCTCATTGCAGCTAGGGCCATAGCTGGTATTGGTGGTGGTGGGATGGGATCGTCAGTGACAACTGTTTTCTCCATCGTCGCTATTGATTCCGTTACAGATTGGTTACAATCATCATGTCTGATGTTGTACCTTTGCGATCTCGAGGGACGTGGCAAGGTATACCATTCCCTCGTTAAATTTCTTCGTCTGAGTCCTCCTCAGGAGTTCTCAATGCTATTTTCAGCATTGGATCTGCCATAGGTGCTCCTCTTGGTGGTTTCTTAGCTGACAACATCGGTTGGCGTTGGTACGCATAAATTATTCTGTATTAAACGCGCTTCCTTAAAATTTAAAAGGGCATTCTTACTGCAAGTTCCGCTTTGCATTGTTGCGTTCCTCTCTGTCTTGCTCATGCTTAATCTACCCGAAGCTCAGATTGCTAGCCTATCTGAGAATTTTAAGCGGATTGATTTTGGAGGGGCAGCCTCGCTTATTTTATTTGTCTTTTTCCTACTCTTCAGTATGGATCGTGGTGGAAACATATCTTGGAACGATCGATTTACTGTGGGTTCCTTGATCGGTTTTGCTATTTTTGCGGCCCTCTTCGCGTTTGTTGAAGTGTCCGTGGCGGCAGAACCGTTTGTACCGAAAAGGATTGTCACCAGTCGTTCGCTCTTGGGTTGTTACCTTGCGAATTTCTTTGCAGCGGCTGCAACATTTGCCCAAATATTCAACATTGCCTTGTTCTACCAAGCAGTGCAGGGAAAGACAGCCTCGGAAGCTAGCTTCTGGCTGGTTATTTGTATTGCTGGTATTATGGTTGGATCATTGTCCGGCGGACTCATCATCCAGCGCACGGGTAAATTTTATGCTATTACTGTGATCATGTACTTTTTGGTACTTTTTGGAGCGGGTGTTGTTTTCCTATTTAGCGGTGTCATTGCCATTTCAACCGTCGGTCTTGCGATTGGTACAAGTTTTTTTGTATTACTTTGTCTCCCCGTTCTGACTAGAAATTTCCAGGATTAGGAGTGACCAGTGTTGGCAATGGTAGGTGCACCCTTGTTGCCTAAGCTAAATCATATCAACATAATGAATAGGTAGCGGAGTCACCACAACGCTTGTTGCATTGATAGCAAACGCTGGTCAGGCAGATCAGGCTATCGCAACGGCTGGTGGGTATTCCATCATTCCAACCCATTAATACCTCTACAACACACCACCACAGTTTCTTATCTATTTCGAACTCTGGGATGTGTTGTCGGCCTGTCTATCGGTAGCACGCTTGTGCAAGTTACCCTCCGTTACCTGTTGCATCAGAGGCTCTCGGGGACCGACGTAGAAGAAGTAAGTAATATATTTCGGGTCATAAGACGATCTTTTAACATTCCTACCCATGAAG
>QFEO01002952.1:491-16439 GCA_003316615.1 Amanita pseudoporphyria
GCAGCTGCTCCCCCTCCTGAGGACCCTGTCACCCCTCGCAACCACCATACAGAAATTACAGAAGAAGATCGACGACTTGGATATGCCCCCGATCCTTCTGGGTTCTACGATCGAGAACCCTTTTCAGCCATTACCGGAATCAACAACCCTACCTACAAAGATATCCGAGACCGCGTACAGGCAACAGTTACCTATGGTAGAATCCCCATGAACACTGAAACTCAGGAACAAATCATACGGATCTGGTTCCTTATTTTACAGCACGAGATTTGCGCAGCTCTGATAGCTCTGGCAACTGCTAACTGGAATTTCAACGCAGTAAACCTCATCGAAACTATCGCCAACATCAGTACGATGATCTGGCCAACAGAAACAGCAGACGGTCCCAACCTATTACAATTCACAGTCGATTTACTACACCGACTCATCCGCGCCGACATTGAGCGCTATATCATCCCAGCAATTGAAGAAGTGCGCAAGCACTCGATAACCATAGCTCACATAGAACGAAGCACCCGGCAATTTCTTGCTCACCCAACATGGCACCTACCCCTTTATGTCGCCCCCGACCGTCTCTGAGCTCTACGCTTCACAAAGGATGCTCTTGACTACGCCACAGACATGGCCGTCCATGCAGAGAGGATACAACGATTGGCCCAGCAGCAGATCACAGGATGTAACACCGTTTTCCCATTACCCCACCACCGCCAACCACGATTTGCGTTTGGTGCTCCGCAGGCTCAGACAGTCGCTACTGCAATCAACGAGCTTAGTAACTATGGAAAACTACGTCCGAGCGCACAGGCAACTACCCTACCGGCAGCTCATCACAGACCTCATACACCGCCACAAGGTTCCAATCGAAACATCACACCCTGAGCCCCCCATGCCCATCTCTCCCCCAGTAATAACCCGCGATGAAGTTGTCTCATCTGTAACAGTCGAGGACACGTTACCCTTGACCACCCCAACAACCCTAGCACTCCCGTTACCACCAGGAAGAAGCAGACAACTAAAACGCCACCATCTAAACGCCCAGTTAAGAACGTCGTTACCGGCCAACTCATGTCCAACACAGAAGTCAAACAGCGGAATGATAAACTCGCTTCCTCCTCAGCCGGCCCCTCCACTTCTTCACTCGAATTACAGAAGATATCCAAAGAACTGGGACGCCCCTTCAAGGATGATCTCCAAACAAAGATGATGCTCGGCATCGCGACCGAACAAGATTACAAAGACTATAACTCCCGCCGACTTCTACGGCCCGACTTGATCCAACCCAACCCCGCTTATAAACGCAAAGGGAAAGCCCGTTCCCCCGCCTATGTCGAGGACTCTCCTATGGAAGACTACCACCAGTACGACGGCCCCTTCGAGTACGACCCAGTCGCCATTGCCAACATGACCGGTGAACCGATGATGGATGATTATTAGAAAAAGTTAAGTTGCGGACAACTTATCACAGAATGGAGCTAGTGTTACAGTTATACGAGTTCAGGACGTTTACTGTATGTACTTTTATTTTTCACTCCCATTTATTCCCTCGGAACCCCTCGGACTATATTCCTACTTATGACGTATTCATGACATCACCCCTACATCACTTCCTTCCACCACATTCTATATGACCGCATCGTTTACTTACCTATGTCATTTGTGGACACGTTCTTATGTTCTCTTTGTACTTATTATGACACAACCGCAGTAGTATATAAGGACCCCGAATGTAGTAGATAGAACCCTAAGTTCGACTTAGGCTGCTATAGGTTGAATAACACCAACTACTCTTGACTTGAAGCGGATCTTCATATCACGCGGAATCTTATCATCCTCACACTCGTGTACTTGGTCTTAGTGCGCGAGTTCATCGAACTCTACATTTGGTACTCGGCGCTTGTTGACGCTGGACTTGTTGGTGATCCACAAGCCCTGTTAGTCCAAGTAGTACTAAGTGTTCTCCGATATAACAATAGGATGCTTAGTGTAGCTATTGTTTTTCTTCCAGTTAGTGTGTCCAACAGGGGCCCTGTGTTCATTTATACTTACCTTTGAGCTTAACTGTTAAACATTGACTGGTGATTACTCTAATTATTCTGCCTGCACTTGGCACACACTGTTTTTGTCTGAGACATCCCTATTGATCTCTCAGCCTCCTGTGCTTTTACTATGGCCACTACAAGTGATACACCTATGGCCTCCAATGCCTCTGGTGAAGCCTCTGGCATCCCACTGATCAAGATGCATGAGGGCACCATCACCAAAGTTACTGGTGATGGCTTAACTGGTCCCAACTGGGTAACCTGGTGCATTCACATGTTGTCACTTCTTGACATGTGTGAGGTGCAAGCCTATGTTTGTGGTCTGGTTCTCCAGCCAAATGAGGATGAAGACCCTGTTGGACACATGGGCCCATAACCTGTTAAATAATGGTAGTTGTTGGTGATATGGTTGCACATGATGATGGGCACCCAAGATCAGATGCCTATTATTCTGGTGTGGACTAATTATGATGCCATGTGTCTCAGTATCCACTGGCTAGTCAGCTTAACCAGAGGACAGGAGTGCTATAGTCAGTTTGAGGCCCTTATGAATGGAATAATGCATGGCTTGTTCAAACAGAATGCCAGCAAGGCCATGAGTGTTATGATTAGCAAGAAGTTCCATCAGTTTATCTGAGAACCACACCTGCATAAGAATACAAATGTGTTCAAATACAAGTTTGGCAATGTAGTTGCTCTTTATTTCTGTGCATATTGTGAACCACTCAGTATCAACAGGCTCTACTCTGACTAGATGGTGGTTTATGTTCTGACTGAGAGGAAAATGTTCCATGGTTGTGCAAGTGAAGCAATCATGATTTCTGCCTTCTGTGCCCTAAAAACTTTGAGATTGAGGGACCAGAGGCAAGATCATGGTATTCCATGGAAGAGGGAATAAGTGCTTCACAGTGCTTGACAATGATCTGGATCAAATGTGTTCAAGTCTTTGCTGGTGTAAAGTAAGCTGAAATGGACATTGATTATAGGTGACAAATATGTGGTTACTTTCACTCACCTTGCAAAATATAAAGGCCCCATCCCCATGTAGGCATACAGCAGATCCTCACTGGGTGTTCATGAGAAAAGGTAGACCAATGTTCCTTGCTTGGTGAGGTAGCCACAATGACCCTGCCCTCACAAAATTCTGGGTAAAACACTTCAGGCACCAACTTGAGTTTATCTCTGAGATTAACCAATGCACAACACTTTGAATCCTTATCTAGCTCTGGAATGCAGGTTTCATCAGACAAAGTCAACCTTCTGACTCCCACATGGTCAAATATGCAAACATGTGCATGCCTATTACAGTAAATGGTGGTCATACCATTTGCCAGTCAACAAAGAAGTACATATATCAGAAAGACTGACTTTCCTGGCATATCAAACCCAATAGGTCAAAATTATAGAATATATATGCAATCACACACTGACCAATGCCAGGTTGGCCTGTGACAATTGTCACATGGCATGGATTGGAGAACTTCTGTGATTGTGAAAGAGCCTGCCATTCTTGATCTTCACATTTCAGGATATCCCAGAAAGTCTCATAAATTGGAGTGACAAGGAGTTTTGGCACTCTGGTAGCAAACACTTTTTGTGACCCTTCTAGTGGTGGGAAGGTTTGGTTTGGTCAGGTTCTCAAGAGATTTTGCCCAAACCCAGAACCTAACTTTGGGTTTGGTTCAGCTCCATGCTTGAACCTTGGACCAGACCATCGGTTCTGGTCCAAAAAGGTTTGGTTTGGGTTCAGAGACACAGTGAACCCAGAACTGGACCATCACTGTCAGTAAATCATAATTTTTTTGTTTCTGCTTCCCAGTCATGGCCATCAAAGTCCCTGGGAGAGCATTCATTGTGTTGTCAGGGTCAACAATGCAATTAGATGGGTGACTAACATGACCAGAGTGACAAGAACCAGCAGCTTCAGTAGCCAGCAATGCATGGCCTGAGAAAAACAGATGAAGGGTTTGCTTAAACAGCAGTAAACAGATCATAATAGATTAAGTAATTTATTTACCTTTGTTGTATTTGGGACTTGTTTGGTTGTGTTAGAGATGTGAGATGTTTGGAGTTGTTTGCTTGTTAGGCAAGAGGATGGGGAGCTTATGCCAAAATCTCCCCAGCTTATATACACTTGAGCCTGTGGCTGTACACTACTATATATGGCTTATCTATGAGTCAAATAGCATCATACAATGATGTCATTGTATGTGCACATCATCAGCCAGCAATAACTATTTATAACTTGTTATCAGTAGATAATTCTATTTTTAAGTTGTCCTGTTTGTATCTATGTACAAAATTATAGAGTTACATGAATTGTTGATTCATATTGACAAAATTATAGTGTTTGAAACTTATATAATCAATAACTTTATATTGATTATATAACTTGATTATATAATATATTACATAATATCACTATAATTATTATCTTATCAGTTATAGATAAGAATAGTGTTATATAATATGTTCCCACATATTATCTAATACAGTTACCCATTCATTGTTTTCAGTCTACAGCAGTCAGTTCTTGACTGTTTGACTTCAAGCTTTCAACAGGGTTTGGGAAGATGTGCTTGAAGCTGCAGGACTGGATCTGGGCAACTTTTCAGCCAAGGCAATTGGGGTGTCATTGTCCCTGTCAAAGTGCCAGTCAATTTCCAAAGCATCTTTGAGAGAGCTGTTAGGATGAATGGCACACCCAAGGTCAGGCAGAGGTGTCATGTTGAAACAGTTAGTACAGCTGGGTATTCATTAATAGGAATTCAAGCAACATGGTGGGGGGAGAAACTCAATTGTGGTTATGCCACCCATAGTGAGTGGAGCTAGAACCAGGTCCCCATTTCAATCAATGACAAAAAAACCTAAAAAGGACTGCCCAGTTATTGTCAATGAGCATTTTTTGAAAGAAAATGGGCTCAAAAAGTGGAGGCTGACCATGTGGTGGAACACATGTGATGATAATACAGTGACTCAAAAAAGTGATTCAATGTTTGGTACTTTTGGACTGTTTATGGAATAACAGGAAAACAAAGACAAATAAGGCTAAGTGCTAAGGGACAAAATGAAACTATTACATCAGGGCTACATATTAATAAAAAAAGTATGTAATTAGGCACAGTATCCATGGAGATATAGGCAATTTAATCTGATGCATCATTGAATCACTTTTTTGAGTGTGTATGAGAAATATAAGAATTGACTATTCTAGTACTTTGTATTGCCCCCCTTGGCTTTTATCACTCCTTCCACTCTCCTAGGCATGCTTTTAATCAAGTTCTGACACACCTCTGGCTCTATATCATTCAACACCTCTGCCACTCTGTCTCAAATCTGCCAAACTCCATTTGCTGGTGTTTCATGCTTGCTCAACTGCATTTTGATGTGATGCCAGAGGTGTTCAATTGGGCTGAGGTCTGGAGACTGTGGAGGCCAGTCCAGAAGAGTGATATTATTCTCTTCCATCCTGTTTCTGGCCTTTCTGGAGGTGTGTTTGGGGTCATTGTCTTGCTGGAAAATGCATTCTTCTTTGGCAATCCCAGATTCTTCCAAGCTGGGTAGCAAGTGATTGTCCAAAATGTCCACATACTGTTCAGCATCCATCCTCCCCTCAACCTCTGCAAGTTTCCCAACACCATTCCAGCCCATACAGCCCCATACCATGATGTTTCCACCCCTAAATTTCACTGTTCCTTGTACCTCTCTTTCAATCAACCCCTCCCCTGCCTGTTTCCATACCCACTGCTTCCCATCTGACCCAATCCTATTGATCTTAGTCTCATCTGACCACATTACCCTCTTCCAGCCCTCCACAGTCCACTCCTTGTGCCTCAAAGCAAAGGCCAACCTCTTCTTCCTGTACACTGCAGTGAGCAATGGCTTTTTCTTCTTTGTCACAGCCTTGAATGAGAGTTGCTTGAGCACATTTCTGACTGCCTGGGTGGGGACTGGGTTGGGGATGATGGTATTGATGTGCCTGGTAACCTGGACAGCATTGGCAGCCTTGCCAGTGGTGATCTGTGTAATGATGGAGTGTGTGGCAGTGGCAGAAAGCTTGGAAGGGCAACCAAGGTGAGGAGTTTGTTGATTGGGAAGAAGATTCTGGAGTACCCTGGAGTACCCTGGAGACAGTGGCCTGGCTAATACCAGTTATAGTGGCAATGTGGTGGGTGGAGTGACCATGGGAGGCAAGGGAAAGGATGTTTTCCTTGTGAGCAGGAGAAATGGGGTGCATATCAGAAGTGGGGTCTCCTGAGCATTTAGCACTGCTTAAATAGCATTGGTGCTAAGGTACCATCATTATGATAACCATCCATAATCAGTATCATGTCATAGCAACCATCAATATCCATTTCTGATGTTTCTGATGCACACTCAAAAAAGTGATTCAATGATGCATTAGATTAAATTGCCTATATCTCCATGGATACTGTGCCTAATCACATAATTGTTTTATTAATATGTAGCCTTGATGTAATAGTTTCATTTTGTCCCTTAGCACTTAGCCTTATTTGTCTTTGTTTTCCTGTTATTCCATAAACAGTCCAAAAGTACCAAACATTGAATCACTTTTTTGAGTCACTGTATGGTTGGGCCATCAAGGTACATGGGGATTACCACCACTTAAATGCTAATTTGACACCCAGCTTCAATGTCAGCTTTAAAGGAAAATGGAGGTGGTGAAATCAGTTACACAGGACTTCATCAACCTGGGAACCTATGCTTTGTAATGCATTGGAGACATCTGGTTCAAACCATGTTCAAATGCATTTGAGGTGGTTCATAAATACTTCCTCCTGGCTGAGCCCAGAACCAGATTTTAGGTTCAGTTCTGCACCTTTGCCAAACTTTGAACTAGATGCAGGGTCTGGTTCTACAAAAGTCTAGTTCAAACCAAGGTTTGGAACCAAACTTTCCCACCACTAGACCCTTCTGGGAGATCAATAACTGCTAACTCCAGCATCTCTCCCAGTTCTGATGACAAAGGGCCAGGCATCTGGACATGGCACCTGACAAATACATGCTCCCCAGCCTGCCAAAACTTCTGGTGAATGGCAAGGAGACACCTATCTGTAAAACAACATCAGTACCATGACACACCCAGGGCCCAGGCCCAAGATGAATGCTATATACCTTGTTCTTAGTGACGTTCCAGCCTGGCTTGGCCCAAGGTGGCTTTGGCTTTCCTGAGGTCTAGGCTAAGCCATGGCTTTGACAGCAGACTGTCAGTGTAGTCTGTTACCACTAAGTGAACTTAGTATGCTCAGTCAAGAAGTTCCCTGCAATAGGGATGAACTAAGACAACAAGCCCACTTGTCAAATAACATTTGATTAAGGATAAATGAGAATTTATAAGCAGAGTGACTAAGTCACTTGAGAGGTCCTCAGGGAACTGATAAGAGTTTTGATGATCTCAACTCAGGATCAGATGTGAGATGACATGAATAGAATAAACTTAGCAAACTACACTAAATACATGGGTTTATATACTGTTTAGGTTGTTTATATGTTTGTAAGTATTTGTGGAAGTATTTGTTGATCATAGAATGCAATAGAACATGATGGATCATCAGATGACATAGGAATGATGTCATAGTAAGTACAAATAGAAGTCCAGTCTTATCCAGAATGATGATGAACAAAGTAAACATACACATCATGAAAATATCATAAAGTTGTTACTGTAAGATGGTTTAATTGTAACAAAATCCTAATATACAAACATATATGAGTGGTAATGTATTTGTGATCATACCTTACCTCCCATGAAGAGCAGAATATGGTTGGAACCAGTACATTCTGTCCTGAATGATTAACAACAGTAATCTTGCTGACTTGTAAGTGGCATAGGGAAGGAGGACCTTGTCATAAGAGCAATTGAAATCTTCAGAGGATATACTTAGTGCTTGCATGCTGCTTCCAAAGGCACACAATGAATAATGCACTGTTTCAGCAATGTCAAGACATGGAAAAAAGGCAGGATGCACCAGCCTAATGATCTCTGACAATCTGACTTCCTTCACCTAATTTATGCATCACAACAATTGACTCAAAGATAAAAACAACAGCTTTGTTATTTGACATTGATTGGTCTTACAGTGCCTAGACAGGGGTGGTTGTGTTCTGGGTGGTGTTGCCAAGGATGGCATGGTGGCAGTATGCTGGCATCCATTGGGTGTGAGTGATATCATTACTAGTGGTTTACCCATGAAATACAACTGGTAAGAAAATGAGAACAACAAACAGCTTACTTATGGTCCAGCAACATAGGTGCATGTGTTGCATTTGAGGTGCCAGTGAGGTATGGGTAGGAGGTGAGCATGCAAATTTCCATTTAGCGAAATGCCAGGTGCATCTCAAGACAGTTGAGTGACATCAACATACTGTCTTTGCTTCTACAAAGTAACTTGGAAGCACAACCAAAGCCACAGCCTGGGTCAGCAGCTTTGGCTTTCAGCTACTCTGGGCTGGGCTGGGCACATCACTACTTGTTCTAAGCCATGGAATGTGTGATTGGAGATGAGTGCAGATGAGTGGTGCCATGTGAAGTGGTGGAAATAGAAGTGCAACAAATTTTGTTGTCAGGAATGCTCAGTCATGGAGATATACTCCCTGCTCACCAGAAGTAGATGAAACAGAGCTGGCATTAGATTCATTAGACACACTTGGACTGATTGTGGCTGATAAGATCATGGTAACAAGAATCAGCATGGCAAGTTGTGGAGTTGATAAAGGGGCAGAATCTTGTCAGCAATGCTCAGTTGCAAGATCCACTCTTACTCACTGGTACATGGGACCTTTACAATTATGTGGATATATTCTCTAGGAGGTTGCATTAGAAAGATACTGAACATGATGTCCAAGGGGTCTAATTCCTCTGTGAAATTTGAAAGGTCATCTCCCAAGAGCCCAATCTGTTCCATGAGAGTGTTGCATGGCTTTGTGGTGATGGGGCTGGAGTCCTTTGGCTGAGAAAGGCAATGTCATTTCATGTAGCAACTCATTGATGGTGCTCACCTTCCACAATTCTAGAGTGTGAGAACCAACATCCTTTAAACTATCCTGTGCTTGCTCCTTTTGTATCAATTTCTTCAAGTCACTAACCTCATCATCATGCACCATGCCAACTAGAAAGACAGTGTTTTCACCTTCTATGAGACACTTAAGCTGGAGAGTTGCAGACATGTTGGTCATGGTAGCATGGAAACACTGTACTGCAATCAAACTGTCATATAGATAATCAAGTGAGGGTACACACAGATAGTCTGTCACACAGCAGGAGTGAGGGCAAGAGAGTGTGTCTAAGGTATATTAGCCATGTGGCATCTTATATATGGTCTTAGTATATGTCCCCTTTCTGTTCTATTCTACTAGGGCCCATGCTTTGTCATGGATGCAGGGTTGCCAAATCACTGTTTCTCAACACAAACAGAAATACACACACACTTTTTTTCCTTTCTTTTTTTCTTTGTGTAGAAAAGATTTTTATAAATTATTTACAACATATGTATACATGTCAATTCCCTAAGACCACTATGCAGTCTTATATGTTCATACAATACTTATGTATGTAAAGGAAAATTATTTGAAAGAAATGGAAAGGAAATGAGAAATGTATTCACAAAGGAAGCAGCCATGGGATTGTCCTTTGTGACCACCAGGAAGTTGTTCCTGGTCACAGTAACAAGAAAGAGATTTGAGAATCTATTTACATACCTTGCACAATGGCACAATCCAATATATGACATCACAGGACTGGAGAAGAAGATTTGCTTCTTTTCTTTCACAGGACACAATATTTGGTGTCAGACACACCCTGATGACAGCATGAGCATCTTCTCCAGTGCCTGTGCTTCTCTTGAAGGTGCCTCAACAAATCAAGTCACATGTCCAGATGACTGCGCCTTTGGACAGAGTAACCATTTGTGCATGTGGGAGAGTAGTTTATCCTGCCTGAGTAGCATCAGTCTTATCAATTACATTAATGAGAGGTGTCACAAATAGAACTAATGCCAATCCCCATATGTCAAGTTTGATTATCCACCATAACTGACTCACTCAGGATGCTTGCCCATAGGTCCATAGGAAGGGTTCTATGGCTGCTCACCAAGTGTTCACATTACTGGTGAAGTTACCCCAGCCTGAGACACCTTCCCACAGTGTTTCATGAGCAGTACTCCCTTTAATTCAATACAATTCATGTCTGGGGGCCAAAATCTTGTCTCAGTCACTGAGAACCACACTGCATGCAATGGAAAACACACCAGAAGCCAGAGAATATCCCAACAGTGTTGGTCATGCTAACTATAGGACTTATCAGGCACCTTTATTCCACATGCCTAACAGGTACATCTGATAGTAGTATAATGGCAGTGGGTGCTGAGCAATGCGTATATAGGGACAAACCAAGCAAAGCACAAACCATAAAGTAAGGGACATGAATGTAGTGTTGCATTTGATGTTTTAGACTACATGAGCAACGAAAGGTGGACCTTCCTCTTTTTTGATGTGTTTTTCATTGGAGTGGTGCGGGAATAGTAATGATTACATAATCAATTGTCGTGCAACAATACTCATACCTTGCGAACAGCTAGTCAAATTTAAAAACCATGGTCGGTGTGCTTGAGTCGCTCGCAAAATGGACCTTAAAATTATGCTATAGGTCGTACTGGCAGCTTCAATATGCACAAAAGGCGGCAAGCGTAAGAGTTCATTGGTGCATCCGGTGACTTGATATTAAACAAAGATGTAGCCGTTATTTCACGCCAGTTCCGTGATATGACACGGACGAGAATCGAATCACTGCTTACATCCTTCCCAAAACTTATTCCAACAAATACACAACATACGAGCGTCGAAACGGCTGATGTCCGTTACGTCTATCAACCACTAGAAGACTTGTACATCCTTCTTATAACCAACAAAGCATCCAATATTCTGCAAGACATAGATACCCTTCACCTTTTTGCGCGGGTGGTGTCGGATATCTGCAGAAGTGTGGACGAGCGAGAGATTTTGAAGCATGCGTTTGAACTGCTAGGAGCGTTTGATGAGATTGTTGGTTTGGGATATCGCGAACAGGTTAACTTAATGCAAGTTCGGAGTATATTGGAGATGGAAAGTCATGAAGAGAAGATACAGGAGATTATCGCCAGGGTGAGTATATATGCTCTTGTACGGATGCAGCGTGGCTGACTAGGTCGTACAGAATAAAGAAGCTGAGGCTAAGGAAGAGCTCAAACGGCGTGCGAAGCAATTAGAGATGCAGCGCCGCGAGCAGCAGAGACGCACCGCTGGTGTAGGAAGCGGAGGCTACGTCGGTGGGGGCGTTTCGGGCTACTCACCCGTGGCCCGCTTCGAGGCACCAGAGCCCCCCGTATCTCGCATCAACACTTCATCTACTGTTACTTCAAATACAACACGTCCTCCAGCGTTCAAGGGATCTGGTATGAAGCTTGGCGCAAAGAAAACGAGGCAAGCAGAGCTTCTTGATGCTCTCGGTGGCGAAGCTGTTGTTCCAAGCCCTGAAATTTCAGCGCCTGCGACTCCAATTGCAGCCGCAGCTCCGGTACCGCTGCCCAAGGCGAGCGGGCGTGGCAATTTGCCCGAGGTTACACCGGAGAGCGTTCACATCATGATTAAGGAACAAATATCGCTCTCGCTTCTTCGCGATGGCGGAGTGCAGTCTATGGAACTTAAGGGGGACATGAATCTTCATATTTCGGATCCTGAATATTCCCGTATTAAAATTGCTTTGGAGTCAACTTCGGCCGATTTTGGCCATGCTTTACAGTTTAAGCAGCATCCGAATGTTGCCAAGTTCACTCCCGGACAGGAGCGTGTTATTGCAATGAAGGACCTTTCAAAGCCTTTCCTGGTCAATCAAAGCCTTACTGTGCTTAAATGGAGATACGCAGGTACAGATGAAAGCAATGTGCCATTGTCAAGTAAGTTCCTAGCGTGACATTTGGGACCATTGGTTGAATATCAAACGTAGTAAGCTGCTGGCCTTCTCCGAATAACGATGGGACGTGTGAGGTCAGCATGGAGTACGAACTTGAAAATGAGAACGTTACTCTATATGATGTTACCATTCTAATACCACTACCGTGAGTATATGCGAGCCCTTACTGTAGATTTATACTGACGGTACGTGTTATATTAGGGATGGTTCATTCCCAACTGTCAGCTCGCATACAGGCGACTGGTCGCTCGACCCGTCGTCGCATTCTCTTGCTTGGTCCATCCCGGTAGTTTCCCCGTCCGACGACAGTCGATTAGGTTCACTAGTCTTCACTGTCAACGGGGACGATCCAACACTGTTTTTCCCGGTTAAGGTGTCCTTCACTGGGCAGGGAAGCCTTGCTGGAATTAGAGTTGCTTCTGCCACAACGATCAGTGGCGGAGAGAACCCTGCTTTCTCTGTGGATGCGTATGTTACGCCTGAAAACTATCAGGTTGTGTAATAATTGGATGGCGACTTTATTAGCAAATAAGCATGGATGGTGTGAATTGTTTCCGGATTAGTCAAATATACCTGTCTTGCGACTGTTCGCTGACGAGTTCTCTCGCTCCCATGACGAGTCTCTGCACGCCTCAGTTCCACAAGCCGTTTAGCAAGCCATGTCTGTCGTCTTTCCCCACCGAATTGCTCGATGAAATAGTGAAGTGCTCTTGCACGCCCGAGCTACTCGCCCTCTGCCAGACCTCCAAGCGTTTTTACCCTATCGCCACTCGTTTACTCTACCGCGTCCTAACGCTCTCGAATCCCAAAGAAGCGGTAAAGTGCTGCAGGGCAATTGCATGCCAGCCATTAGCTGCTCTTGCCGTCCGCCGGTTCTCTATGTACGTCCGTCACACACGGATCTGTCTACGGCCCAGACTGTTGACCAAGTAAAATGCATGTATATTCTTTCTGGATCTCCTGGTTTCTTTCGTGATATGGCGTTATCAGAGACTTCTCGACGCGGAGTTTATTGGACAGTTTTTTCAGGCTCGTAGCTAATGCTCTAAGTCGATTGGCTCATCTCGAATCACTGGACATTTCATGTGCTCTACCGCTACTGAATCTCCTCGGGACGACGCAATTTGCGTATCTCACGCGGTGTTCACTCCCTTACTCGACCCATCTCGTGCAATTCCTCCAATCTCATAAAACTATACGCTCCCTTGTCATCCAGCCACCCACGCGTATTGATATTCTGCGGCTCGTTTCAGACGTGTTCCCGTATATCGTCCTACCCAGTCTCGACACCTACATCGGCCCTAGCAAAATCGCGCAATTTGTGATCCCTTACTCGAACGTGATCCATTTGACCATCTTTTGGGACTTTGATCCACCTCCCGAGGAAGTCCTGCCCTCTTTTGCACTGTCCAATAAGAGTGTGAATATTCTGGATAATATCGTGGTAAGGTGGGATAAGGCGCTGCTTTCGGCTATCGTGAAGTGCCTACCGGGTGTGGCTATGCTGAGGATACGGAATATGTGTCCGTTGGATGATGATGTCCAGGTTGGTTGGTACGTCACTCATAGCTTGGTGTGGTGTTGAATAGCGCGTTTTAGCCATTTCTTGATCATATCGAGTCTCTCCTTCCAAAACTCCGGAATTTGATTTACCTGGGTATTACGCATATATTTGGTGTACCTATCAGCATGGATGACCTGGACCGGGAACATGATACTGTGACAAGGTGGGGTCAGATCCTTCCTACTCTCCAGATTTGCACGCTTCCTAGTGAGTACCTTTATGGCCATTATGACAAGGTAGATTAACTGACATGTCGTTTAGGCGGTACGAGATGGTCACGGTTCCGCCCTGATGCTTGGTTCCCTGATAGAGGCGGTCCGAATGCAGAGACGAAAGCCCAGTGGCTGTTCCGGGCCATCCTTTCTGTGAAATTCCCGTTGGACTTGTATGCGGACGTTCATAACGAGGAAGGACAAGCGCTTGTGTCCAAACTGAGAGAGTTGCGCGATAGAGGAATCGAGTACCCCGTGTTGGTGCTAGAGGAGAGCTCGGGACTGGTAGCAGGCGAGACGTCGGACGACGAAGACGAATATGCTTAGACTACATAGAACGTAGATTTGGATAAAGGTTTGGATGCAGGCTTGGACTGAATCACGATCTTTTCTTTGAATGTTCCTTAAATAGACTTGTTATAATTGTATCAAAGACATAATGGATAACTTCAAGAATGGGGATGCTTCCGGAGTGGCCAAAAAGTTGTCTATTTTCCATAATGTACACATCCAATAGTGTCTACGATTTGAAAAAAAAAAAGCGACGTGGTAGATGAAATTAGGCGGATACGGATACGGAAACAGATGATGATACAGAGACGGAGCTACCTTCGACTGTGGCTAGTTCGGTGACACTTTGCTTGACAGATGCGGCGACGTTCAAAGTAGTACATGAATTACTATTGAAATCAGTTCCGTCTCATCTATATTTTTACCAAACCTACGACGAACCTCGTAGGAATATCATTGGTACTCAAGTCCTTCTCAATTATGACGCGGGTGCCCTCGGGCGCAATCCCGCAGACCCTATACGGAGGATTCTTAATACATTTTTGGACTGTTAGAATGGAGCAATGATACGCACGAAACAATCTGTTCCCAATACGAGTGTGGCTCGAATTCGAAATAGTTTTCTCCACCGAATTCGGCGTCGAGATGTGATAGGGGTACGAGCTCTTTTAGGTTTGGGTTGAAGCGCATCTAGCACGAGTCGGTTAGCAGGAGGTAGGTTAAAGAAGAGGAATGAGGTAAACCTTGTCTCTGGTTACGGGATCGAGGAATGGAGAGATGCCTTTGTAGAAAAAGGCTAAGATGGTTGGTAGGTTAACGACTAGAGCTCTGCCGAGCGTCTCGACATAATGTTGTTGTAGGATGTTCAGTACCTGAAACAGAGGTAAAGGCAAAAGTTTCTTTGGTCATCGGAAAGTAACGTACCTTGCGGGCGACGGATATCGAGGGGTTTGTGCGTAAGGTACAAGATTTGTAGTCAACTATGATCACTAAGGATTCTTGTCCCGGAGGCATCAAGTCTTTGGCTCGTTCACTTTAGGAATCGCCTCAGCGATTAGGTTAGGTCATTAGAATGAAACTTACAGCCACCAAACGAGATGACGTAGTTGCCTTTGGCTCGTTTCTGTGTTTTCCCGTCCTGGACGCATATAAAGGATAGGCCGGCCATCATTATCAAATCCATTGAGTATGCTATAAAAATACATTAGCGAACCGAATACGGGACATGAAAACGTTTATACATTTTTCCTGTCAGACTCTCAATCTTCACTTCATCTGGAGGGATTAGATCGGGCTTGAATTCCCGCCTCCATTCGATGGTAGCCTTTAGTCGCCTCTTGGCTTCGGTAAGATTCCATTTTGAAGCGCGCATGTAACGGCCTAGTGTATCCGGCTTGTTGAGCCATCGAAGCTCCCATGGATGATATGGATCTGACTCTGGGAGGAGTAGGTCATGGAGTGCATACTAATAAAGCTGCACGTTAGCTAGAACATTTACAAGGATACTCCCGCTCCGCACCTCCTGCAGGCTTTTGATCTGTGCAGTCTGTTGCTCATCATATCGGTGCACCGGTGCGATGACAGTGCCGGAAGCCGGTTGGGTCAGTACTTTTGTGGACTTGCTGGTCATTGTTTCGACTCGTTCTCGTCGTCGTCGTCGCTGGGAGAGAAATTGATGAAAGCGCCGGGTGTCATTCTTATGGAATTACGTGGGCATGTGGTTCCGAGGGTACGGTGAGTCCACCTAAGCCCATCCGCATGCACGTGTGTTGGGCCGGCTGCCTTGTCGTGTATGGAAGGCGAGGATACCTTATATGGCAGTTCCAACGCGTCATCGCCTGGCATTGCACGATGGTCATTTGTCAGCAGCTGGGC
>QFEO01002957.1:5867-28982 GCA_003316615.1 Amanita pseudoporphyria
GTTGAGCTGCACGAGCTGCTCAGAATTGAAGTGGGCTTTGAAAAAGGGACAGGCGCGGTCAACAGCAGAGTGTGGACCATGGCAATTGATGCAGAAACAACGGTCAAAGGAGACATCAGCATCGACAGCATGCTGATGAGAGGAAGCAGGATGATTACCGGCACAGAGAAGGCACCACGGTTGGCACGAGGAACACCTGTGAGATGAGTGGCCCCAGCGAAGGCAAATGCCACACTGGGTGGTAGGGCGAGGAAGGGACCAAGCCCGAGCCCGCCTAGGGAGGCCAAAAAAGGAGACATCTGTGGAAAGGAGGCATTTAGCAACAGACGAGGACCTGTCATCTGCAACCTCACAGAAAACTGTGGCTGAGAAGCCGATGTCTTTGCCAGCTGGGATGACAAAGCGAGGGGCCTGAATGAAGGAGACCGATGCCCATTTGGGGTGAGCAACAATGGCACTGCGAAGATCGGCAGGAGTGACACTCCCACTGGAGGGTGTGTGCGTGGGGACATGGATAAATTTGATGCATGAGGAGGTGGGCCGATTAACCACAGCACCACCACCCTGGAGTACAGAAGTAGCCGCCACAGAAACAGCAGCCCTGTCAGCCAGAGAGACTGGGTGTTCAAAGCGGACTTCCAAATCTTATATCAGCTGTTATGGATCAGACGTTGTGCTGATGTAACAGGTATTTTATGTATCAGGATGACTGCATCACCTGGGACCTCAGGATGGCAGCTTGGTGAGCAGACTTGGTGGTACTAGTAGACTTGGTGGAAGCACAATGGGCACCACAGTGCCAGTGAGTACCTTATACTGGAAGAATCAGTTTGATTGATGGCAGTGACAGCAACTAGCAACTAGAATCAGTTCAAACAAAGGGGGTCAAGGAAGTCAACAGTAATGGACAGCAACCAGCCTAATCAACACTGGTCTCTTTAGTCATTTACAGTCGTCTTTAGTCACTCTAGTCATTGTGGTAGTGCAGTGAACAAAATGCAATGATTACAGGCATACGAGAATGAGCGATGTTGACGAAAAGTCGGCGCTAGCCTTTTCCTATCTACCACACCACACTACAGTCTACCGAAATTCACGAAAAGCGCCAAATTGTGACTGGCATGGACCGGATGGCCTACATCGACAAACAATCCGTCTTTGTCGCCCGCAGTCAAGCGACTTTTCACTGGCCCAGGGCCTGACCGAGCAGCGAGGTGGTTTGGGAGAAGATGCCGAGCACCGCCACCTCGCTTCCCCCATCGTAGACTACATTATACGTACGCCCGTCTCTCGGCTACTCTAGAATCCACATCTACACGCTCGCCGCATCTCAATGCTCTCAACCCAACCACCGTCCCTCCCATGGCCTGACATTTCTGCATACGCAAAATGGTCGGTCTCTTCATACAAATTTGGCTTTGGTGCAGAGTGCCTTCGTGATTGTGATCCCGACACATTTTGGCAGTAAGTAATAATACCCTGTTCAACACGTACTAATTATGACTTTTGTCAGCTCAGACGGACCTCAGCCCCATTTTATAACGGCGGAGTTTCCTAGAAAAATGGCAATACAGGTATGCATTGATCAAGTACCTCTTTCAGCACTCATCAAGTACCAGAAAATAAGCATATACCTCAGTTATCCGCAAGATGATTCCTACACTCCTTCGACGCTTGCTATTAGGGCAGGCACGGGTCAGAGTGATTTGCAAGACACGAGAGTTGTTACTCTGGACAAACCAGATGGGTGGATCACATTTGATGTATCATCCGAGCTTAATGAAGATGGTGATGGATTGTAACTTTTAACTCCTAGCTGTGGTGCATTCAAACTTATCCGAGCATCTATGAACAGGAGTCCCGTCTATGCATATGTTCTTCAGATCATCATTGCTGCAAACCACATGAGTGGCAAAGACACACATGTTCGAGGACTTCGTATTCTTGGGCCTATCGAGTAAGTCCAATTAGAGGGGGAGAAATTCTATACTCAAAAGCGTTCAGGGAGAGTGCAAGTGATGACGGCCCCTTCGTTTTTAAAGCACCAGCGTTCCGGTTATACGAGCAACTCAGATAATGAAACTATCTATCAAGCGGCTGCACTGTGTACATACGTAGATCATTAAACGTGATGATCTTCGTTTATTGTATACGAGGAGTCTTTAGTGCGACTGAAAGACGCGGAATCCTTCTAATTGACTGGTCGGAGATGGACGAACGTCCAATCTCTGTGTTCATCATGTTGAAAGTCTATTCGACTTTCCGACGGTAGTTGAGGATATATGGCTTGAGATAAAAAAATATCCCATCTTGCTTGGTTATGTATAAGATTCTATAAAGTATTAATTGGAATACAATGGCAAAATCATCCTGACGCCCCACTATTACAATACGAACTTTTGCAAGTCGGCGGACAATTCTGTTTTATTGGACACGTGCGAAACAGGTCTGGCGTATTAAGACATTTTCGAAGATTTGGCACGGCGGATGCAGGAGCGCTATCCCAGGAAGGCCGAAAAGGCGTATTCCCGGCTACTTTCATGCATTGCATTCACGTGGCTGTGTATATTTGTAGCGATTTGGCACGGTTCAATTTTGCGGCAGCCTTGTTTCAACTCTACCACAGTCACGAAATGGTGTGTTAGACCTTCCAACTTAAATGACGAACATCGTTAATCCAGGCATAATGCAGAGCTACGGAGGTTATGGCGGTTATAATAGTGGAGGATGGGGCCACCACGATGATAAAATGTCACATTTAGGTGGCAGCCTACGTGCCGTTGACTGGACGAGTGCTCGCTTAGAGCGCTTTGAAAAAAATTTTTATGCGGAGGATAAGAGAGTCAGCTCCAAAAGCGACCGCGAAATCGAAGAGTTTAGGCGCGCAAAGGAAATAAAAGTACGTTTCTGCCTAGTCAATAATTTCGGTCTCGAACTTTTTGACAGGTGCAAGGGCGTGGTGTGCCAAGGCCTGTTACATCATTTGATGAAGTTGGCTTTCCGGAGTATCTCATGTCTACTATTCGCGCGCAAGGTTTTAAGGCGCCAACTCCCATTCAGTGCCAGGCTTGGCCAATGGCTTTAAGTGGTAGAGATATGGTTGCAATAGCCCAGACAGGAAGTGGGAAGACGATTTCTTTTGCGCTTCCGGCAATGTTACATATAAATGCGTGAGTGACTACCCTTGAGGAAGAATCTGTTACTGGAGTCTGCATATTTAGTCAACCGCTTCTCTCTCCGGGTGATGGTCCTATTGCGTTGATTCTAGCGCCGACTAGGGAACTTGCTGTTCAGATTCAGCAGGAATGTACGAAGTTTGGGTAAGTCGAAATGTATCCTTGCCTCGCGAGTATCATTTTGACTTCCTGAAAGAGCAAATTCTCGTATTCGCAACTCCGCAATCTATGGTGGTGCTCCCAAAGGACCTCAAATTCGCGATTTACAGCGAGGAGTCGAAATAATTATTGCAACCCCGGGTCGGCTGATTGATATGTTAGAATCGCAGAAGACGAACCTCAGGAGAATCACATATCTAGTTATGGATGAAGCAGATCGAATGCTGGATATGGGTTTCGAGCCACAAATACGCAAAATTGTCTCGCAAATAAGGCCAGACCGTCAAACGTTGATGTTTAGTGCGACATGGCCCAAGGATGTCCAGAAATTAGCCAATGTCCGTTTTTTTATTTTATTTTTTCCTCTTTGTCCTTTAAAGCGGTGAACGTGTTGGATACTCACGTTTTTTTAAGGATTTTTTGAAGGACATGATTCAAGTGAATATTGGTTCGATGGAGCTAACAGCAAATCACAACATTCAGCAAGTCGTGGAAGTCTGCAGCGAGTTTGAAAAGCAAGCAAAATTAATCAAGCACTTGGATCAAATTAGTGCTGAGAATGCCAAAGTATTGATTTTTGTTTCGACGAAGAGGATCGCGGATGATATCACAAAATACCTACGGCAAGATGGATGGCCAGCATTAGCGATCCATGGTGACAAAGAACAGTAAGTGTAACTGTATTTCATTTTTGTGTAAATGTTTAAAGATATTTATAGACGCGAGCGAGATTGGGTCCTTGGAGAGTTTAAAGCCGGCAGATCGCCAATTTTAATCGCCACAGACGTAGCGTCTCGTGGTCTTGGTACGTTTCATCCTTCATTCACAAGCGCTTTGAAAAGGTGTCTCCCTGCATATATGTAAAGCTTGGTTACAAGGTGATATGTGCCATTCTTCCTTTTAAAAAACCAAGCTAGGGAGGTCGTTGCAGCCGACTAGCACCATTATTCTAGTGTCAGTTTCAAGGGACGCTTCCGAAGTTAGACAGGCGAGGCGAGCTGTTCCGTCGAGAGGACTAGTAGATGATGCCAAGTTATAACCCAACTCCTCCTTCAGAGAATTACCTTCGTATCACATCTGATACGTAGACAAAGGAGATGATTTCGGTTCGTCCGCAGTCAAATGTTGGTGGACATCTCATCACGCATTCTGTCAAGATTATCCTCTCGATCGGTAAACACACTTCCTTGTAGTGACCTGTCTTTCGACGGAGGTGCTAAGTTGCAAACTGCTTGGCGTCGATCAGCCAAAATGGAGTTCCCTTGAAGATATGACGTGATGGTGTCCACATAACAATCCTTCTCGAAGCGCTTTTTTATTCTAGCTGAAGAATAACTGTTGACTCTATGTGCCTCCCTTCTTATGCTTCCACTTGTGGTTCGATCCCACCTACTTTCATTGGTTGCATCTTTGTAGATGTCAAGGATGTAGGTTACGTTATAGTGAGTTACTTGTGGTATATCTTGTTCCCCCCTACTGAGCAACTATCAGAACTATGATTTCCCTAACAACTGCGAAGACTACATCCACCGTATTGGTCGCACTGGCGTACGTTCACGTTTATGCCAGTAAAAGGCGGTGGCTGATACACGGATAGCGCGCTGACATGAAAGGAGTTTCTTATACCTTTTTTACCACTGATAATGCAAAGTCTGCCCGCGAGCTCGTTAGCATTCTCAAGGAGGCCAAAGCAGAAGTTCCACCTCAACTTGAAGAGATGGCAATGTATGGTGGCGGAGGAGGTAGAGGTCGATATGGCGGTGGTGGCGGCAGAGGACGCGGCGGTACAAGCAATGGAAGGTTCGGGGGAGGTCACGATAATCGTGGTGGCCGAGGCGACCGATGGTGACCGAAACTGGACTTATTCCAAGACAAGATATGTGTAGAGCCTCTTAGATGTGTTTGTAAATCTTACGTAATACCCAATCTCTGATTGGAACATTCGATATTCGCTTGTTTCTCGGTCTGCTCGTCTCGGTTTCCCTCTGATGCCTCGCCGTCCAGCCTTCTCCCCTACCATACAATCTCACTCACACCCAACTACTTCTTTCCAGCCCTTTTCTTCCAGTTCGGAAAACCTTGCCGTACTGAGAACCCAGTGGAAATGGGCTGCATTTTGCCAGTTTTTCTTCACATTCGCTCCTCTCTTCTCCGTGAACGACGTTTCTATAACCGCAGGTGTTACCACCAATGCTCTTCCGTGTGAATGTTGATGAAATATTTCTTAGGACATTGAACTGGATCTCGTAGAAGGAACAAGTCGTGTTATATCACGTATCATGACAAGGTTATTATACACCTTGTCCTACGACCGGAAAGTTTCGTGAGTCACTTCCCTTGCATGTGGCTTTACCAATTCTGCTCACTGTCAGTAGCATCGATAACTGGCAATCCATGCTGCAAAAGCAGTACGCAAGACGTACACCAGATTTGAATCCATTAGGAACAGCGCTGCAAGGAGCTAGTTCAGTCTCCTTGACTGAGGATAAGATATTAACCGATGGGAATGTGTCTCAAGCTGGCCTAATAACAGACCATGCAACTCGTATAGAGAACGTTTCTCCAATGAGCAAATACAGTGACTGGCATAGACTACCTATGCTTCAGAAACTTGATAGCATGCATCTGCTCACTGAATGGCAGTTTCAACATCCGACGAGGCTAAGGACATTGATGAAAAGTGACGATGAGAATGCTTCGTGGGTAAGCCAATGGATGAATAATGTTCAGCCGTATTGATTGCACTACCTACAGCGTATAGAGCCAATTGGCTACGACAAGCAACGGAATGCGTACTGGCTCATTGGTTGTAAGCCACTCACTATTCCCATTGACACAGACGCATAATTTTTTTCTTTCTTCTTGGACAGCTGATCGCCTCTGGAAACAACGTGCCCCTCCCAAACCGCCAAAAAGGCGCACAATACGCAGCGATTACCAGAGACCCCAGGCGAGCACATCTAGGAAACGACGTCGTCTTGAAAAAAACCTTGTGTCTAACGGACCCAACGATCACCAATCTGTAATGAATCATCGAACTGCAAAAACTCAGGCGAAAGCATCGTCAGAGATTGGCCATGCATATGATCTTCTGGGCACTAAACATTCGACCAACAAAATTACCTCCCATCCGATTGTGGGAACGAGGCTCAGCGCGCGCCTCCGAGGCATCCAGCAAGACGAGTGGCAACCAATCCCCAGAGAGTGGGCGAATGGACTGGATGAGGAAAAAAGCTTTAGTTTCACTTCAATGCAACGTTCGTCTAGACAGAAGACGGGCTTAGAAAGCGACCTGGACGATATGAGTGAGCTAACGGAACTCAGTGAAGACACCTATGATAGTGATAAAAATTCCATTGCTTCTATCTCTATTGTCAATCACAACACAATGGCGCAACAAGACATGGCACTCTCTTATGACGAACCGGAGAAAGAACTGCAAGAGGATATCACGGAGTGGGAAACAGTAAGTAGTCGCACGCCGGTGTACTGTATTTAATTTTTGCATACAGATCTGTGTGACATTGCATGACTGGGAGCGCATACTCGACCGCTTTGCATTAGGGACACACTATAGTGAAAAGGCTTTGTATAAGTACCTAGCTAATGACTTAGTTCCAATTGTAGTTGAGAACCTGAAGGTAAGTCTTGATTTTCGTGCATAGATCTTTATGTTAAGTATTTTAGGCTGCCGAGCGCCGGAAACGTCTGGAAGAGGCCATCACCTACAGAAAGCGGTCTTCTCGAATAGCTTTAAAGGAGAGTGAGAAGGAACAAACACTGGCCGCCGCACGCAAGCGAGTTGAAGAGGAAGAGCGATTAAGTCGCGCAAAGAGGTTGGAAGTACGACAACAACGAGAGGAAGAAAGGCGAGCACGACTGGAGAACGCCAGGGAACAGCGAAGAAAATTGCAAGATTCGGAACAAGAAAGGTATTTATATTTGATTTGCTCCGAATACGAACTTGAGACCTTTGAAGGGATATCAAAGCAGAGCAAGGAACGAAACGCGACGCTTCCGACTCGGGTCCAAGCTGCCTTCCTGAGTCTCAACGTAGATCGACACATTTGACCGATAGTTTGAATTCGCCTAGAGTCGGTAGCTGGGTGTTGGATTGTGAAATTTGCTATAAATGTGGCATTAATCCCGTGGGTGATTGCAACTCCTCGTCCAAAATGAAATAGTGATGCAATAGGTGACAGGCCGACAACACGCCGATGATGTCCTGCGGCTCCTGTCTCAAATGGCAACACATTGCTTGCCATGACAAAGCAAACCAAAGAGCGGGTCTTCCAAAGTGTGATTGGGACAGTGTAGATTTTATCTGCCGGAGCTGCAGGACAAAAACTAACGCTGGTTATAGACCAATAGAGCCAGATGCACCATGCGAACACGATGATGCCGAGTTACCACGTAGACTAATCTCGCGTACAAGGAACTCTTCGACCACTGATGGACAGCCTATCTTGATTAAAGATACTACACCCAGGTCCCGTTATAAGCATCCAATGACAGTATGCGATTCTGTGTGGCATTCCCATCTGGCCTCACCGTCAACCCGAATGAACGACACAGGTGTAACATTACAAGGGCAGACAGCACTCCTCTGAACTCGTTCATTTGCTAGGTCCAGTTTCGTGTCCACAACAACTATGGGAATTGACTAGTCATTATGTATTGATGATCAATCTGTGAAGTATAAAGAGTCGCCTCCTTTTATATGGTGTTTGTTCTTTCTCGGGTTGATTGGTTGGTATCTTTTCTCTCACATGAAGACTGATAAGAATCCAAGACAGGACTTAATTTCTAATTTAAACATAAGATAATTGATCTCCCGCACCATATTGTCAGCCTTTAACGACGGAGCAGTGATCTTTTTTTTAGCATATAAAACCGTTTGTCCCGTAAAACATCAAATGCACGCGCAAGCAGAGTTAATGATATAGTGATCGGCGCACCTTTGATTAGTAAGCTGTAGGAAATGATACGCAGCGAAACAGTACTATATTCACTCACTTAACGACGATTTTTCGACACACCCGCCGCGCCGCAAACAAGATCAGTATTGTTGCCAGCAGGTTACCAATGCTGAATTAGGACATAACTTATATATATGTTGTGGCTTGGCGATACATAATGTTGGGCATACTATAGCCATGACTGCTGAGTTAGAGGAAACCAAGTTTGTCGAATTGCTTCCGATTCATGCATAAAGACATGATGTCTTACCAAGAAAACTACTGTGATAGGACGGAAAGTATACAAAATTATCAGATGGCTATGTCTGCTAACTTATCAGCCACATGCTCCATATTGACTCCTTGCAGTTCTTGCTCCTTCGGCGCATTTCCTTTATTGGCCGCGACATTGGCAAAGCTGAGCGATGGTCGAACGCTCGGCGCCAATGTTGACACACCTGAAGAAGCCTTTTGTTGTGAAGCAGTATTTTGCGGTGGCTTTGTAACATTTTGCAAGGGACGTTCAGATGCACCACGAGAGCTAGTTCTTGACATGCTCAAGCGGTCCTTGACAGCTTCCCGTTCTCGCTCAAGACGGCCACTAACTTCTTTGTCCCTTTGAGAAACGTCTACGGGCCTTGTCTCTGGCGCTCAGTATTTGGGGAAATGTCACAATTCAAGACGTACTTGGCAGCCCCGAAAGGATTCGGCCGAACAGCCGTAGACGATGATGCAGGGCTCATCTTTGGCGATGACATTGGACTAGGGCTGGATGAGCCATTTCCTGAACGGGGCAGTAACTCTAATTTGCGGCGGCCCATCTGTGGTGTAGGTGGTGTGGATATCGTAGCTATCAAAACTGTGTCAATTACTTATATCAATTCCGAGAACACTGTACGCACGGGATCCACCATTTCTAGTGGACCTAGGCTTAGCACTGCTTCTCCAGTCCATCTCGTCGACACCACTCTCCCTGATACCACTCCCTGTTCGTGGAGCCCCTGTCCTGGTGCTTGGCGTGTCGTCAGACAGTTTAACTTTACTGCCTATACTCCAAATCTCCTCCTTGTCAGCAGGGCTAATATAATTAGGAGTTGAGAAGCCAGAGCCTTTTCGCTTAAAAGGAGGTGCTTCCGGCTCAGGGACACGGGGTCGGCTTGATCTCCAATCAGTAGAATTATCTGAGGCAGCCGCATGATCATGAGAAGGTAGTCCATCAAACCGGCGTCTGGGTTGGTCTTGTTTCGGTATATCTGGCAGAGGGCCTTCACGTCTCCATGGACCATCAAACCTTGAGCTGTCTTCGCTCGAAGGGAGATTGCCACGTTCCTTGGCTATCGGAATACTTGAAGCCCTCGACTGACACGTAGACTTAGAAACTTACGTGGTTCAGCAACACTAACGCGGATGATTCTTCCCGCAAGGTTCTACGGAAGAAATAAGCAAGGAAATCTGAGAGAAGTTGCAGTGACTGACCGAACCCGTTTTTGTGAGGGCGTCCTTCAGGCCGTCTAGATCTTCAAACTCAACGTAGCCAAATCCTTTCGGCTTATCTTCTCTGTCTCTGATTATTTTGACAGACTTAGGCTGGATAAACATAAGGCTATTTATTGGTGACCATGGAATCATAGATTTAACCTTGAAAGTAGGGAAAAAGCTCTGCAATTCCATTTCTGTGAGGTCAAAAGCCAGATTCCCAATAAATGCCGTGTAGGGCGGTCGAGAAGGCAAGGGCACATCTTCCAGAGGTGGACCAGGACGGTCAACTAGATATATGCTTTAAGACTACAAGCTCCTGAGTCGATTGCGAAGATCAACCGACCTCTAGTAGTTTCCTCCCTCTTGGCGAAGCGATCGTGCCCTCGCAAATGATCATCGTCTGTCTTTGCTGCCGCTATTCAAACGCTTGATCGCCGTTCAAACAGTTTCTTAGATGAGCGGTACGTACGAGCGGTTGGGAGGGCATCCACCTCATCGGCCCATGAACCAAATGCTATACTGGGATGAAAACGTCGGCCAAAATGCAAATATTGTCCCTCACTGTTGTCTCCCAAAAATTCATTTAGAGGTATCTTTTTCCCTTTCTTTGGAGCTACGAGGGATCAGTTCTGGATTAACCAAGCACATAGAAGCAGACACAATACCCATTTCAAAGTTTTGGTGTATATCGTTCTGTAGCTTTAGGAGTTTGAAGGTGATGAGCGAATATTGTATTTCCCACACCGTGAGAAGGCTTAGACATGATTTTTAACTAGTACTAATGTTCTGCTTCTAAGTATCCTCTCAGTCCAGTTCCCTACTGTGGCGACGTTACAGTGGCTATAGTAACAGCTTCCGTGAACACCCGCGCTATCGCGATCGCAGGACCATATCTTTTCCCAGTGTTTATTTAGAGCTTTTCACGCTTCTCGTGCAGTATGGGCTGTTTACAACGACGGTTTGTACCATGTCAAATATTGATTCGCCCATTCGCAAATATTTTTCGGCTAGGGAACGAGCGCTGGGATCATTTAGGAGAGAGGTGTCTGGCCTTGTTACAAAATTGGCGTAAGTAAAAGCAAAGAGTTTAAGCAACCTACACAAATCCACTTGACTTCTTGATACCAGCAATGACTGTGGACAAAATAACGGCATCAAAAGCGTAGTGGACCACTCGTCCTAGAACCATGAGTGTCGTGCTTGTGTACTCACTGGCATGATCATTGCAACACAAGCTTAGTTATATTTTCCCATGCTTGCTTATATAAGCAGATACCTTTCGCTTATTTATGTCGGTGGACATTAGTAGCCTTTTTTCGGCCTTTTTTTTGTGCAATAGTAATTTGATTACAAACTGTGGATTGCAATGGGCATGATTTATGATGCCTGAACACAAACAAGTGTGACAATGATGATTTCTGTTTTCGGGAGATGCCGAGAGGGACTTCTAAGAAATCAGTCAAGTGACCCTTGAGCGCTTGAGCTATAAATTCGTAAAGCATGCTCAATTTACAAGAATATCAACTTTACGGTAGACAGATGATATTGAATGGTTTTGGACTACAAGGTTCTTTCCGTATACCTTAATGAGATTCATATCATTCAATGAATAACCAGGCCAACTCAAACTGCGACACGCCTCCGTTGTAGTTGTGGGGGCCGGCGGATTAGGATGCCCAGCACTTCAATACCTAGCAGCAGCCGGAATCGGTGAGAGGACACTGCAAAGAGCACGAATTCTCAACCTCTCTTTCTTAAGGAAAAGTTGCGATTGTAGATCATGATATTGTTGAGCTATCGAACTTGCAGCGTCAGATTTTACACAGCGAGGAGACAATTGGTTGGAATAAGGCCAGATCCGCCGCTCATACTCTGTCAAGGTCAGCTTGTCTCGAAGTCACATAGGGTAGCTGACGACAAGCTGCAGGCAATATCCACGGCTTCAGATTGATATATGCGAATTCGCTGTGAGTGCTGATAACGCGGTAAAGCTGTTGGAACCATATGATATTGTTCTGGATTGCACGGACAATGTGGCAACTCGATATCTACTATCTGATTCAAGTGTGCTCCTTAACAAACCTCTAGTCGGTGGAGCGGCGCAGAAGTATGATGGGCAGTTGTGCACGTACAACCTTGGTGTAGCGGGCCCTTGCTATCGCTGCCTTTTCCCAAAACCTCCAAGTCCGCGTTTATCGGGATCTTGCGAGGAAATGGGTATTTTGGGTGTCGTTACAGGAATCATTGGAAACCTACAAGCTTTGGAAACAATTAAAATCTTAACAGGACTGCATGGTAGGTCAGTTCTTGTGATGTGAGTTTCCTTTTATGATAAAGAACAGACATGAAGCCATCTCTGGTATTGTTTTCCGCATTAAACCAACCCCTTATTCGTACTGTCAAGCTACGTGCTCGCAAAGACAGTTGCACTGCATGTGGGATGGCCAAAATCTCGAAATTACTCAACGATGCAGACTACATTCAATTTTGTGGGGGCGATAGGCCCAACTGGGAAGTGCGCGGACTGGAACCAGGTAGATCCCACGACCGAATAACGGCAAAGGGAGGCTTTGTGGTAACAAATCAAGTTGTCTGCTTACGGAAGTATAAAACAGGAATTCAAGATGGTCTTGCTGTCGAATAGATCGAAGTGTCTCATTGATGTTCGCCCGGAAATAGAATTTGGGATATGTCAGATTCCAGGCTTTATAAGTGCGTTGATTTGTACTTCGAAGTATCTAGTAAACAAAGGGGTCCCAGATATACCGCTCGACGAACTTGTTGCCAACCCCCGCGATTATCTCCCGACTGATATTGATACAGACATATACATTGCATGTAGGCTTGGTAATGACTCACAAATTGCAGCGAATGCTGTACGGAGCATTGAAAGACGAGGGGTTGTCAAAGATATAGTCGGTGGCTTAAAGGCATGGGCCAAGGATGTCGATGACAACTTCCCCATTTATTAAAACTACTGTACAGTCCAAAATACATCAAATGTAGCCTTGTCATATGTACTCTATTTCTCTTCGGACTGTCAATACCATAACGAGTGTTTCAAGTAGTTTGAATACTCACTGATGCCTAGCTTTAACCACTTTGGTATTCCCTTTCGTTGCGTTTGATCAGACTCAGGAAGCCTCCTGTCTTGAGATCCTGGCGTTGGGGTGTCATATGTTTGTGGAGTGACCATGTCAATTGCTCGTGCGAGGACGGAAGGAGCTAACGGCGGTGCAGCTGTGGTAACTAGACAAGACTATAATCTGCGACGTTGGCGAATAGATGAATTGACATACGATTAAAATTTTCAGACTCGAAGCGAAGTAGCAAGACGGAGGACGGTGCCAATTGTAGTTCAGTCAGGGTAAGATCTCGAACTTTGGGGTCAGAGACCTTGAGATCTCGCTTGGGAGGCGATTGGTCTGAAAAATTAAGACTGTTTCTGCACCCGAGTGAAACTTGACGCACAGAGAATAAACTTGACTGGTTTGGCTTCTTCGTTCAAACAGCTACGCACGAATGCGTACACCGACTTAATCTTATCTGATGACGGAAATCCTTTCTCGAGTTGAGTTCTGTCTGGAAATCTGATCCGGATTGTTGTCTGGTATACATGTTGTATTAGATGGAATGCGGCTATTGACAGCATACTCACTGAAGGCCATCTCTCCTTCTTAGCTCTATCGGCAGAGTCGCGCATTGCACGAGTCTGAAGTGGAGCATTCACCAAAGCTCGTGTGCGAGCGGCCAATGTTGCCTGTGCATCTTTCAAATCTGCTGTTGTCGGATTGTAGTAATCATCCGGCATGGTGGCTAAGAGTCGAGCACATGTTAGATTGTCTGGGACGGTATTGTACGTAGTACGTACGTACGTATTGGAATTGAGGTATTGCATGGCTTGTATACTTTGAAAGGCTGATGCTCCCCTGCATTGGGGCCCGCTTTAGAGCTGCTATCTCCCGCTTGCATCGTGATATAAAGACTTCGTACTAGCTGACTCGTTCAAATCCTCCCTTACACGACCATTGACGAGGCAAGCCTAGACTATTACAAATTAGCTGAACTGCGAAGTTCGGATGAAAGGCAATCAGATTCAAAAAAGCTGTCTCATACAATTGACGCAGGACACACAGGCGAGTGGTCCCTTGAAAGCATCAACCACAATCGAACGCAAATTACTGTAGCATCATGACAGAGGGTTGAATTATGAACTCACCTCAAAGGTAGACGTGGAATTGGTTTGCCTCTGTTTGTGCACTGCATGATGCCTCAACGCCATGATCATGATTGTCACAGCCATACCCATGACCATGGGTCATCGGAGAACGATTTAGGCCCTCAAGATAACCTATATGCACGCATTGATCATCAGAATGTACTTGCTCTTAATATCACTGGTGAACACCGAAGTTCCTCAATCGTAAAGCCTTGGCACTTACGCGAGGACGAAAGCATAGTAGGTTTGATTGCAGTCCTATTCCCGTATTGAGCTGGTACTAAACATCGAGTCGGTCTAAGTACATCGAGTCCGAGGTGGATGATCAGATGTATGTCTTTCAGTTTTCCTGACTGCGACAGGTGTTCAACATTGACAGTATCATCCGCGTTCCCTTTACGGGCTCCGTCCGGCTTCGAACCATCCTCCTGAAAACAGGTCCGATTGAGCATACACCTTCAAAAGTCCTTCTAGTTAGTAATAGCCTCTGTCTATCTAAATCTGTGATCTAAAGCTTTCAGTACGCAAATGATATGAATTTAGACTTTAGCGATGTAGGGGATAGAATCCCCACTCAGGAATTGGGCATTGTTCAGACACGGGAAGTTGGAGAATATGCTGTCAAGTGCGTGGAATAACATAATTTCGTATATGAAACCTCAGCTCTGCACGCAGAACAGCTAAATTTAGCAACATATCTTCAATCTCGTTGTATTTCCCATCTTCTCAGGGTGCCGATACGGTACGGATCTACTACCTAGGCTTTCTCGGATATTGGAGTGAAGTACGACTTCCTCTGTTATTCATCCTCCTGCCCAATAACGAGTACTCTAGCGGAAGGACAGACCTGCGATTACAGTTTATGAGGCACAACCTAACATATCCGACCATGAAAAGATACAAGGAACAGAAGGGAATTTCAGCACGCCTCAAATGTAACCTGAAATGAAGTGACACATACTCTTCAAACAATAAGGAATCTCAGCCCGAATGATTATCCCCCTGGCCTTGAAACAAAGAAGGCATCACTTGGCTCGTTATCTCGTCACGTCCCCCAGTATAGCTTTGCTGCTGTAACAAACCTGTATTTTGCGAAGAAGCTGCAGTCAAGTTTCCACTTGGCGGTACATTGAGGGAGTTGAAACCTAATCTATCCGCGCCCGAGGGTGCTTGAGATTATACCACATTCCAGTAAGAGCTATATACTAGCGAAAGATCTCTAAAACAAACCATTGGTTGCCTGAGAATTTGAGCGTTGTAACAATCGCCCGATTATATACTCTCTTTGCTCCGGAGGAAGGCGTTGTAGCTGAGCCATAACCTGTGAAGCGTTGAGAGGTTTGGGCATTTCGGGGATGCCTGTCAAGGGGAAAAATGCGCCTAAAAGGACTTGGCTGTTGACAGGGAAAACTAGCACGTTATTTTCTTGAGCACCGGAAGGTAATGCCCAACCAGCCACAGCGAACTAATTTTACATTAAGACTTTTACTTTCATTGGATAAATCAGTCTCACCACTCTCTTTGTCATCAATAATTGTATGAGGGATTTATAATATTGTTCATTGGTCGAGTCTGCTGGTTCTGGTTGAGGCTGGAAACGGCATATAACAGGCTTAACCCTTGCAATCCATTCTTTGAGTTCCGCAAAAGGAACCGCCGGCTCCTGCGTTGGTACAAGCGTCATTACCGATGGCCAAGTGTCTGCACGACTTTACTGAAATCAAAATACACTCGTTGCTTAAATTAGCCGCAAACAAACCCACCATTCAGCAGTATTCTGCGACAGAGCAACAACCTTTGCTCTACACTCCTTTTTACCCGTCGAACCGAGACCATTCCAGATTAGTTGACCTTGCCAGACAACCGTTGCATTAGTGGTTGACTGTTCTCGTTGCATATTGGGCGCCGGTTGAGGCGGTCGCAAGTGTGCGGGAAGTGCATTCTGAGATTGACCTGGCTGACCAGTGGCGCTTTGCATCGTACGTTGCCGCCATTCTTGCTCTAAAGGTTGCGGCAATGGTGCCATATACGGGGTGACAGGCGTTTCGGATTGTGCACCTGACACGTTTGTAGCGTCCAGCGCCTGTGGATATGTGGAACGAGGATCGGCACTTTGCGCGCGAGGCAGTAGCGCAGTGTTTCCTGCCTTCTTTTGGAGAGGCGAGGATGTGCCCGGTTGGTTATTCAATGGATCAGCCACAGTGGGTTTATTACCTCCCGGACCTCCTCCGGACTGCATCGCATTGAGTTCAATCATCCGCTTTTGACAGGTCACGAGGAAATCCTTCTGCTGCTTCCACTCCGCGGACAAGCTATCCACTAACTGAGTGTTACCTGTCTTCTGAGCCTCCGAAATCTTCGTTTCAAGCCCACGGATCTTCTCTTCCAAGGCACGTATTCTTGGAATAAACTGCATTATCATATTATGTTGAGGTGTACCTGTAGGATTGGAAGTGCGCTGAGGTGAATCGACATTGCCCTGCTGAGTTTGTGCAACCCCGCTGCCTTGGTGCGGCTCCGATTTATTCTGCGTGAGTCTGATCCGTTTGGATTCAGGTGTCCTGTCCGAATCTCCAGCACGCTTTGGGGGCGTTGTTTTTTGTTCTACGCGTATCAGATTGCCAGTCTCTTGAGTGATAAAGGTGGGTACCTTCCAATGTAGGTATTCCACTGAGCAATACCATATGAGGTGCCCGTACAGAAAACCAGGGCTTCGATTCTTCCCGTGATTGCTGTAACTGGGATTTAATAAATTAATGAATGCCCAAAATGCAAAGTGGCCTACAACGTACAGTCGAATGCAGAGAGATAAACTGGTGTATATGGCTGTTCAGAACGACGGCATTATAAATGATATTTCTCTGTAGTGGCTTTGAAGTTATGACGATAAGAAGTGCATAAGTCGGACCTTTTGATACTCTGAAGGGAGAGAATCCCACGAGATACGGTCCAGGCTAGCGGACTCGTTCCACTGTGGGTGCTGAGAAGCATCAGGAGGATAGGCTGCGACGTGAATGATATAGTTGGATATTATTCGAACTTTCCTTGTCTGAGAAGACTCGTTCATGATATCGAACAACTGTAATCGTTCAAAAAGTGTATTTCGAGAAATAATCAGAGATTGAAAGACACACCTCTAATGCAGCAACATGAGCCTCGAGAGCAGCCGTACCCTTTTCACTTCCAGTATTGGCTTGGCCAAAGCCCAGCTTCCCGGGAAACTCTTTCATTTCCTTGAACACAAGCGGATGATCAACAAAGAAGCGTTTACAAAGAAGAGGAGATTGTGAAGTGTCTCCCGGTCCGTATGTGATGAAAGCAATTTGCATCTATGGACATAGATTATACACTGTGCACAGACACGATATTGTACTTACCCTGGCACCAGGAGAAGTGTCAGCCAGGCGTTTCAGGATGAAAGTGAGATAATCCTTGAGAACAATTCCCCATTGTTGATAGACTGGCAAGGAAGATTCAATGACGAATGCAATGGCAAGGATGCTCTCCTGGGATGTGTCTGAAGCCATGCCGGGCCGTTACATGCGCAACGCAACGGCGTCGACGCTGGAAGCCAAACACGTCGATACAATCAAGATGGCAGACATCCGCACCCTCTTACGAGCAAAACGGCAAGAGGCACGCATCTCCCACCGCTATGCTGCCTACAGCTCCAGTGGCCAACTGAGGTGCATCGCTTGTGAAATTCCAATCAAGCATGCCTCTGCCTGGGAAGGTCATCTTGGAAGTAAAGCACATCGCACGTCTGTTGCTCGGCTAAGGGAGGAAGAGCAGATGACGGAAGACCAATCTGAGCAACAGAACCAAGGGCAGGCATTGAAAAAAAGAACACCCGATATTGAAGACTCTCGTGAAATGCTATCAAAGAAACGGAAGCTGGAGCAGCAAACTAACGCGCTGCCAGCCGATTTCTTCTCGAAACCGACTGATGCATCTCCGTACGGTACTGAGAGCGAGGATGAAAATTTGGGTGCCGATCCGACCCCTAGCACGGATCTGGATTCTGAATACAGGCGCTTTCAACGCGAAATCCTGACATTACCAGATCCCCTCGAAACATACGAACGCGCGACAGTCATTGCCGAACCGCAGCTCGTCTCGGAGGATGCCCAGAGCGGCTTCCCAGGAGAGCTTGTGATCGACGTACCACCCTCAACGACGGAGAAAGTAACAGAAGACGGACGACGACGTGATGAAGAGGAACGCGAGTTGATTCTAGATAGATTGCTGGATGAAGAAAGAGCGCAAGAAGATGCTGATATGCGAGTTGACCTCATGAAGAAGCGGCTGGAAGCTGTCAAACGAAAGCGACAGTTGCGCGGCATGTCCACAAAATGAATTATGAGTATGTAGTATAATTCGTCTAATCGTATCTTTCTGATTCCTTTTCTTCGACATCTTCTGCTGGTGCCAGACCGGCCCATTGCAACCAATCCATCCCTTGCTTATGCACCATCATTAGTCCAAGGATCACCGGCAGATACCATAGACTATGGTGGAATAGTACCCTTGCTTCTGATTCCCCACCCCTTCTCCAAAATTTCCACGCGGCCCGTACACAAATGGCGTTTGGCAATAAAGCAGTTAATGCAAAAGTCCATGTTGTCAAGCCAGATAGAGGCACTAAAACAGAGCATATAGGAACAAGTAGAAGGGTGTGCCGCAAGGACACTAGAGCATTTTTAGATGGATTGATGACCGATAGCATACGGTAACCTGCTTGTGCATAGGAACCTCGCACGAGATGTGATAAGGCATTGAAATGAGGGAACTGCCAGCTAAATAACAGCATACAGAGAGCGACCGGTGAAAGGATATCGCTGAATGACTGGAGACCTACAAATCCCAAGTTAGACATCGACAACAGACAAGATACCCGACAAATTACTTGTTAATGCCTGGGCATCGCAGGCAGTCCAGCCCATAAGAGGTGGGACAGCACCGACCACGGAGCCAACCCAAGTATTCAAAGTTGATTTCCTCTTCAGCCAGGTATAGACACCGGCGTATAGGGCGATGTTTGCAGTGCCCAACATGGCTGTTGTGGGGTTAACCATGGTCCAGAGCAGGATTGGACCAGCAATGCCGGCAAATGTCGCGAAACCAGTAGCATGCAAGGGGGAAATAGCGCGACGAACTAACGGTCTCGCCCTTGTACGCGCCATCTGTGAATCAAAGGGTATTTCCTGAAGTTGATTGAGGGTGTTGGCAGAGGCGGAACAGAGGGCGGTGCCGACAGCGGTTGACAAAAGGACCGGGAGAGTGGCAGGTGTTGGAGAAAGGGCGACGCCAGACATTGCAGTGAGAACGACGAGGACAGTGAGGCGGGACTTGGAGAGATGGAGATAGTGGTGGAGGATGCGGCGAGCAGAGAGGCGGTCTGGATGGCTATAGGCGGCGAGAGGCGGCGGAGGGCGGAGGGCGGCGACGGCTGGGGGCTGTCTGAGCCAGAGAGTGTTGTTGGTGAAGAACGATAACCCAAGCGTCCCGCCTGGGCGCGCGCTGCGCCAGACGTTGCTGATGGCGCGCACACTCGACCCAGCCATGCCAATGCCCGCCCACCCGCCACGCCTGTTGTCGGATCTTGAATTCTGTCCCACGCCCTTCCTCCTTCCCTTCACCATGCCAGGCACCCATCTCCTCCCTCCGAATCTCCTCAAGCTATTTGCCCCTCGCCCTCCCCTGCCATACTCCAGACCCGTCGGCAGGGACATCGACCGAGTAAGAACAAAAAATGTCGGCGGCGCCGGACACGTCCTCGCACGTCTGCGCGAATCAAACACCCAATCACTTATTGCAAGTAATGGCGAAAACATGGAGGAAGGGGAGGAGCCTGCCTTTACTCTCGCGGAAGAGGTCAAGCGTCAAATTCGCAGAGAAGAACGCAGGGCAAAGAAAGCAGAAGAATTCAAAATAGCCAAAGAAACTTGTGCGTCCTAAACCCTTGTATGCAGCAGTCCAAACTCACCATTATACAGACAAACCTGCGGACGATTCAGAGGCCGTTGGCGACCCCTATAAGACTCTTTTTATATCAAGATTGGTATGCCCTCGTCACTACTTCTTTGCCTCCTGCTAACCTACCCTCCTAAGCATAAAAGCGCAACAGAGACAGACCTCCGACGTGAATTTGAGGGCTATGGAACCATTGAACGCGTACGAGTAGTTCGTGACAAAAAAGGGCGTAGCCGAGGTTACGCTTTTATCGTTTATGAGCGCGAGCGTGACATGAAAGGTTTGTAACGTTATTTTTTTTTTTCCGTCCACAAGCGAACACTATGCGTCCCAGCTGCTTACAAAGAATCGGACGGATTGCACATTATGGGCAAACGAATATTGGTGGATGTTGAACGTGGCCGTACGGTCCGAGGCTGGAAACCTCGCAGATTGGGAGGAGGTTTAGGGGGTCGCCCGAAACGTCCTGTTGAAGTAGCTGCAGCACCACCATTGCGACCTTTCCGCGGCGGTTTCAGCGGCGGAAGGGGCGGTGGCTTCAGAGGTGCTGCGAGAGGCGGCTTTGGAGGTCGGGGCGGCTTTGGTGGCGACCGCGGTCACGGCGATCGTGGGGGTGGTTATAGCGGTGATCGCGGCGGAGGTTTTCGTGGTGGATTCCATGGAGGCAACCCCGATGCCGGGTACCGAGGCGGATTCGGGGGTGGCTCTCGAGTTAAAGAAGAAAGTGGTGGTGGTTTCAGGTACTGTGCACCCTTGTATCCCAGTATTCGACGTCACTCACTTTTTTTTTTCTACAGAGGCGGTCGTGGCATTGGTTATCAAGGCGGTGGGTTCAATGATGGACCACCCAACGGATACGGTCCTGGACCAGGTGGACCGGGTGGACCGAGTGCATATGCCGGCCCAGGAAGCGGGATGCCGGGTGGTGGACACGGTGGACTAGGTTATCGTGGTGATCTAAAGCGCGAAGGTCCTGGTGGTTTCGATGACAGGGAAGTCAAACGAGCGCGGTATTGACTTGCAGGTACAGCTATCTTTTCATCAGCCATTCTGGTTGCGCCTTCAAGCTCCAGAAAGCCATTCGACGTTGGATGGTATGAACCCTTTATTCCTCCCTTATGTAGCATTTGCTTTCACTTGATGCGTAAGTATGCTTTTTGAGGTGGCGCAAACATGCGTCGCTTTTACCCTGAGAGGCAAGTATAGATTTAACGATGTTTTGCGTCCCACTCTCCTAGCATCCCGTCACGCATGGTTTGGCTGTTCTTTCTCCAGTCTTTCGGGCTTTATTAATTATTTTTGGAAACCAATCAAGGTTCTCTGGCTATCATGAGACTACTGTGCAAAGATCGTGCTTTAAAATAAAAGAATTGTTTAGAGTACTACCTACAATACACGTCTATGATAACGCAGATGTCTCTTGTAAAGGCAAATATCATTAATGTTTAAGTGATGTCGTATTTCTGGACCGACATTCTTTATATCGATTGTCTATAATGAGAGTTGGCTCTTTGAAGAACCATTACCCAAAAGGTGAAATGTGCGTTTGACTTTTTTAATGATATCCTTATCCCCCGTGTTCTGTGGGCAGCATATGAGATAGGGACAACCGAATTAGCTCATAGAGTAACCTTTGTGAGGTCATCACTGATTTTAACGCAAGGTAGATCGTCTACACTGGATAATTTGATGACGATATTTAACGCATTGTCCTTTACGGTATAATCGCTCGAAGCTGTCCGGAAATCATTGGTAAAAAAGGTTCCGATTCCAAAGGCAACTATTATAACGAAGATCAGCCATGGTATTACCGATGGATGATTGAGCGAGACCTTGCTTCAGACCAAGTTGATCACATTGCATTTTCAATCGTGATACCTTCTCCACGTTCAGAGCATCCGAATAAACAATGGTCTTCTTAGATGGATCAATTCCAAGAGACTCGTAAAATTCCTTGACCCTGGGTCCAAAAGCGAAAGGGTCACCAGAGTCTTGACGAATCCCATCCCATCTTCGGATACGATCTGGCTCATGTGAAAGCTCCTATAGGGAGTTAGAATAGAGTGCATGTAGGGAGGGGTAACAAGTACGTTAAAAAAACGCTCAGTGGAGAAAGTGTCTGTCAATGCCGTCAAGGTAGCGCCAGAACTGTAGACGTCTTCCCAAAGGGCTAGCGCTGTAGAATTGGCACGTTCGTAGCCTCTCAGCGCTGCAACCTATTCATAGTTGGCAGTGTTGACACATAAATTGTCTATTTTTCCTTACCCCCATAAACCATTCGCTAATCAAGGAGTCAGACACATTATAGTACATATGATACCATATCGTACTGTGCAATGGTTCCAATTGGCTTGACGTCGTACTTACGTGCCAGATGCGCCTGGCATCGTCAGCAAAGACAGGCGCTGAAATTATCAGGTCTTACATTGCTCGTGTTGCTCAAACCCCCTGGAGCGGAGGACTCCTTTGCGGCTCGTGTGAGGCCCTGCATAACGATGTCCTGTGCAATGTATGATCGTCGCCGACGTGTCCCAAACTCGCTAAAAATGCAGCCGGCCTCAATGAGTGTCTTCGCTTTCTGAAATGCAAGTTCTAGGACGTGTTCAGGTTCTCTCATATGTTTCGACGGCAAGATCATTTTACCTTCTTGACCAGTGTAGTCCCAGTCAGTCATGACAACTTGAAAGTACGTCTCGCTAAGACACGCCATGAGAGGAACCTCCCATAAAATTGTCTCAGCCCAAGGTCCTGAAATTTCCATCGAGATGTCCCCTAACTCCGAGTCTTTGGTTGCCGGTATAAAGGTAACATCGACTTGTTCAGGTTTGAAACGATATGCAGATAAGTAAGAAAGGTAATCCTGCGTTAGGTAAGGACATGTTCTTTCAAGCCACTCTTTCTCTGCTATTGTCAATGCAAGTTCGGAAAACTCTGTAGGAAGCTACGTTTATCAATAATTTATCAGATAGTAACCACTTGCTTGAAATCGCAGCACGGAAATGCTCTACGCATTGAAGAGAGAAAAGAGTATCGGATGACCTATTTACAAAGCGATATTTTGCGTTTGTTCCGGGAAAATGGTGCAGTACGGCTTGTTGCATTGTGATCTAACAAAATTGGTAAGATAAGGTGAGGAAGACGGATGAAAATG
>QFEO01002964.1:0-15698 GCA_003316615.1 Amanita pseudoporphyria
GTTCCGTCCACATTACGGACACGTATCTGTTTCTTTAAGGGGACTTGTTTCCATTGATTTGCGATCTTTGAATTAATGAAAAGTCCTTCAGCACCACTGTCGATAAGGGCTTTTGAGGATTCCGTTTGATATTCCAACTCAAGTGTAATGGGTAATAAGATCTTGGTATTCGATATGGAGTTTACATGGATATCGGATATTGTTACACTTGGTCGATCAGGATCATCTTCAATGGCAAGATGTCCTATAGTTAAAAATCCTCTTCTTTGACAATAGACATCATCTTGATACGTTTCTCAAGAGGCAATTTCTTCAAGAGGGCTCAGATATTCTTTTCCGTGGGTTCTTCCCATTCGCTCTCTTCTGGAATTTCTTCGTCATCAGAATCTTCCGATGCTGCGCGGATTCGCCGCTTGCTGAATCGGTTACCCTTCTTCTTCCCTTTCTTGTTCCAGTTTCCTTTGGAACTAGTGCCTTTCTTGTTTGGGCAATCTCTCGTTAAGTGCCCCAGCTGGTGACAGGTGAAACACAAAGAATCCCTAAAGTGTTGATCTCTCTCTGATTGAGACATTGCGCTAATCGTTACTAGATCTATGTCCATTGAGTCGCTTCATCTGTTTGATGAAGATGGCTTGTGTGCTGATTGTAATCCGCTGAATACCTTCATTCGGCTGTTGGCGTTGCTTCATATCATGGCTAGATTGTACCAATCGTCCAATGTTTGGGGATTGTGCATCATGATTTCAGCCATGACTGTTGGTTGTAATCCTTGTGTGAAGAAAGGTATTGCGGCTGCATCGCTATCAATGTTTGCTTGTTTGATAAGCTCCTTGAAACGCGGGACATATTCTATAATAGGCAATTTCTTCTGGTGCATTTTGTAAATGCTCATTATTGCCATTCCTGGGCTGTCCACCTCTTTCCAGTCTTTAGTGAATTGCTCCTTAAAGAGTGTATAGTTATCCCATAGATCCATGTTGGCCTCGAAGTTGTCTAATTTGTTGATTTTCCATTGTGTAGCGTCTCCACCAATTAGGAGAAAGATAAAAGCAATCTTTTGTCGTGGGGTAGTGAACCCTGGTACTAGTGCAAAATAGAGTTCACAATCGCGTAAGAAAGTTTTTGTCTCTTTTCTCTTTCCGGTAAATGGTTTTGGCGTGGGGATCTTGGGAGATCCGTTAGACTGAGGTTGTTCGGCCATTGGGTGATCTGGATCTGGTGGTGGGGAGTCTGGTGGTGGTGGTGGTGGTGGTAGTAACAGTAATGGTAAGAGAGGTAATGAAGGCGGTGTTGGTTCCTTTTTGCCTTTTCCTTTAGGAGATGGTTTCTGTGTTGAACCAGAGTCTGTTCGTTCGATTTGGGGTACTAGTGTGGAGGTTGATGCAGGTAGAAGAGTTGTTTCAGGTAAGTCACTGGGTTCTTTCCAATCGCTAGATTCGGAACCCGATTCACTAGGAACTCTGAACATTCCTCTTGTCTCGCTAATATATTCGTTAAAAAGATTGTGAGGTAAATGATCTTTGGGTGCGCCTTGTATCCAGGTAGGTCCTAAGAATAGATCGTCTTCGACTGTGGTGTTGTTTGAATAATACCAGCACTCGCTTTTAAATGAAACTTCTTCAAAGTTCAAATAATATTTGTTTTTGAATTGAACGCAAGTATTAGGTGGTCGAGTTGCTCTTTGTGGTATCCAAAAGTGTTTGGAATGGACGTGTGTTCCACTAAGAGAGTACTTCCAAATGTTATCTTTGGTGTCGAGTTCGATCTGTTGTTGATCTAGGAAGTATCGGTTTCCTGAATGACGTGAGGTTTTGTTAGGTGGGGGTGCAGGAATATATCTTCATTGAGACGTGGTGGCTAGTAGGGTGCGTGATTACGGATTCGCCCTTCCGGAAGTTTAAGTGTGATGGTAATGGATCATTGTCCAACCAAGTGATAGTCAAGTTTAATCTTAATGTTACCGCTAAGCGAACTTAGTATGCTTGGTCAAGAAGTTCCCTGCAATAGGGATGAACTAAGACAACAAGCCCACTCGTCGGGAAGCGCCGCGACTAAGACTAATATGAGGATTAGGAGCTGAGTGACTAAGATCACTTGAGAGGCATTCAGGGAACTGATAAGAACTGATGATCAGGTTCAGGATCAGATGTGAACGTTTAAGAACGAATAGATTAAACTTAAGGTACTACTGCTAGTACATGCCGTTTATATACTACTCAGAGTATGTATGTGTTTATGTATGTATATTACTATGTTCGTTGATAATGGAAACGAAAGGAATATGATGGAAGGATCATATGACTGAAGTGATGTCATAGTAAAGTAAAAATAGAAGTCCGGTCTTATCCAGAATGTTAACGAACAATGTAAACAAGTATATCGTGAGAAAAAGTGAAAACGTATTGTAAGTTGTTACTGTAAAGATGTTTAATTGTAACAGCAATAGCATGGGTATACCCTGGGGTATCCAGGGGCATACCTGTACCCATACTGAGCAAATACCCATACCTGTTGCTGTGGGTACAGGTTTTTGATTTATCATTCCCATGGGTGCAGGTATGGTACCCACAGTGGGTATACCCCACCATCCCAGTGTAAATAGCCAATAATATTAAGTATCTAAGTCTGATCCTAGTCAATAGTGATAGCATCCCAACCATCTACCTGCTCCTCTTCTGCTCCTTCTTCATTGTCCAGTTTGCTAACTGCCATCACATCTTCAGTTTTCACAAGGTTGTGAACACTCCACTGGCCAACACATAACACCATGTGAGTAATTTGTGTGGATAGGCAGGATCGTGTGATAAAAGGAGGTGGCCATGGCTGAAAATCTGTTCAACATCAACAGATGTAGCTAAGTATTTTAAATCAGAAGTCACCATGCTACCAACAATATAACCAGGGCCTACTACCTGGGATTGAGAGGTAATCACAGGCCATCTTTGAGAGCTGAGGGAAGGTGGCACACTTCTCATGCCACCATAATAAAGCATCATCAACATCTTCAATGTCACTGCTCAAATAACAGTCAACTTCAGACTGGTGTGTGGCCAATAACTGTGGTGGATATTATCCAGATGTGAGTCTATAACCTTCAAAATTGACTGGAAATTGACTGTTAGCTTATAAATGTTATTTAGCAGGAACAACTCACATTTAATGGAATCCCCTCTCCTTGTGTTTGTGGCAAACCTTTTGACATGCATGTTATACTCCATGAAGGTGCAGGGTCTTCACAACCCAATCCTGCCATGGAAATGGCAGCAGCAGTAGCACATAGTCCTCCTGTTCTAGTGCTCAGTAATGCAGCTGTAGGAAGCTGGGAAGGGGGAAGCCAGACTGCGCCTCTGCAGATGTGGACAGCCTGATCAGCTGCCACAGGTACTGTCCAACAACAATGCATGGATTTTGCATCACACTGGGCTCCAAATAAAAGGGAAGGGCAGACCCAACTGCCCCTGTCAATATTGTGTTCAGAGTAGCAATATGGCCATTTATTGTAAGCTTACACACATTTATTTTTCAATTAAAGGACTTATGCCACATGTTCAATACTTAGGTGCTGGCCAAGGCTGTGCATAAATCATACATATTGCCAACCTTTTCCTTCAATAGGCATGACTTTGCTGAGGTCATTGACACCTTGAGGGGTGTTGATCTGGCTTTTGACATGACCTTTGAACCTTGTTCACCTTCACTATGGCAGAAAATGGATCAGAAAATAAAGGATCACTTACATGCTCATGGATATTATCTTCCATTAGACTATTGTGACAACAGCAGTAATTATAATGGCATGTCCTGGGATGTGATAACTGAAGGCACACAGAAAAGCAGTCTCATAACTTACAAGCAGGATGAAGTGTTCTCAACAGGGTTCATGTTGGCATACCTTCAAAAAATGGCTGTTAACAATCCTGACTCTAAGAATGATCAAGTTACTAAACAGTTGCTGATTATTGGCAAGTTATCACTTATCTTTCCATCTCCTTAGTCTTATGTGTCATGATAGCACCATTAAAGGGCAATATATATAAGAAACCCCACCCATGCACACCATGGTGCTTATTTGCCTCTCACAAGTATATTCCAATGATCATGCCCAAAAATCAAAAGAGAGGAACATGTTTACAAGGTATATGTCCAGGTCCTGATGAAGAGGCTAGTAGCCAAACAGGTCATCTGGAGGTGATTAGCTTACTACTATAAATGTCATCCAAGTACTTATTATAAATGCTGCAGGAACAAACCTCAATGGAATCCAGGGTGAGGCACAACTGGCTTGGTTCAAAGACCAGGCTGCTAAATCTTGTAGGTACCTACTCAATGAACTTGGTCACCATCCCACCATGTCAGTAACATATTTTCAGTAATGCATTGTTGCTTACATTCATGTTATCCTTTTTTCTAGGTTGAAGCCCAAGCAATTAGGATTCAAACTGAAAGCCCAGAACAAGATGAAGAGATTCCTGTACCACCATACCTAGAAGAGCAGCAGCTGAGCCAGTGGCAAGATCAGACATGCAATCAATGCAATGATGGCAAAGAAAGTAAATACCACCTAGAATGTATACCAACAAAGGCACTCCCAGCAGCCTTCATCAATCTTGTCAGTGCCCTTGTGAATGGGAAAGAGGCAGGTACTTATGAACCAAGTGTAGAGGTTACCAAGGTGGCCTCTGTTCTATGCACAATTGACAATAAGCATGCACTCCTGACAATGCATGCATCTCCCTTCTTCATGTGAGTACTGTTTTGTTCATGACTTTACAGATTTGTTACCAGTATCATCTAGACACACCTTTGCTGGATCCCAGTTAAGTGTTGGTGATGGCCCCTCCTGCCTTGCATACCATGGTGTCATATGAGCATGGATTGAGGATAGCCCCCAGTGGAACATCATTGGTGACAGCACTTACTACACCCTAAATCTATCCAGGGCATCAGTATATGTTAGTGCAACTGCTGATGAGCTCCAGGAGTACAAAGTAGATGGTGCACTGGTGGCCCTTGCAACTTTTCATTTGCTCATAGCACCTATCCCTATAAGCCCTTTCCTGATATACACAACATGCTTTCACAATGGTGATTGCATACTGAATAACACAGCTTATTTTGTCCTTGATACCTGATAGAGAGACACACCATCTGGTTAAACAAATTCTGGGATTTGAACATATGGTCAAGGTTCTTGCTGGAGAAGTCTACCTGAATGAAGTTACTTGCTGTGCAATACAGTTAGAAGGTGTAGATGTAAGTAAAACATAGTGATACTAATATAACACACTCACCTGACACACAAAGGCATCAATATTCACCAAGGAGCACAACAAAGAAGTGCATGACACTATGCTGAAAAGACTTCTTGTGAACATCCTCCTTGGAGATGAGGAATCAGGATCCTTGGGTGCATAGATACTGTTGAGCATTCTGTCAAGGTTTTAATCTCGATTTCTTGGGCTTGTACAACCTTATTACAGTGTGTTGGTTATCCTATAATAAGACCAGTATATCAGCTAATGGGGATGCCAAAGTATCAAGAGGACCCCCTATATCCCTTCAAATTCATTGCTACATTGTACTCCTCTATTATAAGGAGGCTGATGAATGTTGGGGATTGACTAGAGTTTAATGGCAGGCATGCCAATGATCCAGATGCCACTCTTTTTTTCCAGTTGTTTGTCTTACAACTCTGTTGATGGCTTCATGGAAAGGGTCACCCCAGGGAACTTATTAACTCAAGCATTGATGAAGAAACATACCTTGCCAGTGAGAAGGAATGTGATTTATAGCATGTGAAGCTTCTCTGGCAAGCTGCAACCAAATATGAGACTCTACCTGTGGCTGGATTCTGGAAAAATGTTACTGTAAGCTTAGTTCAATCTACAAATGTACACCAACTCACCATTTTTAACTAATAGGTCAATCTGCACTACAAACCTCAACTGAAGCCTCTTGCTTCTCAGGTCTATGTCCATTTTCATACCTGCACCTTGACCATGGACATCACAATGGATGCCTACATTGTCAATCTTTTGCTGGAGCCAGGTAATCTTGACAATGAACAGTCCACTGCCTTTGATCTGTGGTGGCATCCACAAGTTGTGAGGGTGGCAGAGGATTACACAAGTTTATAATATATGTAATAATGTATTTGTTTGAAAGAAGATGGTACACATGGTATGGAAGGTGTTAAATAAAGTTCTGGCAAAATGTCAAAGCATGGTCCCAGATCATCTTTTGTATTTCCATATTAGTATTCCTCATATTGAATTTGGCAGCAAGTACATTGTCCAGGGCTTGTACCTGTCCAATGTTGAGTGGGCATCCTGGTGCCTCACATTGGACTTCATTAAACTGATTGGGGATATGGTTATCAAAGGTGTTAGCATTCCAATCCAATAAGTTGTTGATGAGCTCACCCTCCTCTAGATCTTCATAATCCATGCTGAAATCTTCAATATCCTGATTGACCTGATCTCTTTGATTTAACAGATCTGCTATCCTGGCCACAGTGTGTTTGCATGCACTGGTCAGAAAAATCTCTCAGGGAGACTTGTTTTTTTTCATCTCTAAGACAAATCTTGTGGGTGTTCCAATGACCTGCCCACTTCTGCAGATTGTCATTGAGCACATCAAGGAATAGGTGGTGGAGGAGCCAGATATGACCCTTGTTATCAATCTGAAGGCCATGATGGGCCTCCAGTGTTACCGCTAAGTGAACTTAGTATGCTCGGTCAAGAAGTTCCCTGCAATAGGGATGAACTGAGACAATGAGCCCACTTGTCAAGAAGTGCTGCGACTAAGACTAATTGAGGATTAGGAGCTGAGTGACTAAGATCACTTGAGAGGCATTCAGGGAACTGATAAGAACTGATGATCAGGTTCAGGATCAGATGTGAATGTTTAAAGATGAATAGATTAAACTTAGGGTACTACTGCTAGTACATGCTGTTTATATACTACTCAGAGTATGTATGTGTTTGTATATGTATGTTAATGTGTTTGTTGATTATAGAAATGAAAGGAATATGATGGAAGGATCATATGACTGAAGTGTCATCATAGTAAAGTAAAAATAGAAGTCTGGTCTTATCCAAGGTTAATGAACAATGTAAACATGTATATCATGAGAAAAGTAAAAATGTATTGTAAGTTGTTACTGTAAAGACATTTAATTGTAACATTAGCTCTTCACTAAATTGAAATGTCCCTATTTCAAACATATATTTTTGTAAAATTTTATAGTTATATGTAGATTTTTATAATTTGGAGCATATGTGAGGGAATCTTGATTCCCATTGAAAATGAGCTGTCCATTTCATCAGAAATGATTCAGAGGGGGTTGCATGATTTAGTAAAAATCCCTGTAGGGTTCACTGGTGATGTTGGAGAATCCAGCATCATCTAAATCTCCGTATCCAGTGCAGTCAGTGTGGAGTGCATCTTCCTTGATTGTTACCTCATGCTGAGTCATGCGTTGTTGTCTTGGTCTGTAAACTGGTTGTGGTTTCTTTATTGCTACTTCTCTATTGTGTTTGAGAATCACCAGGAAAACATTGCTCTGGACTTGTCATACTTACTGGCTTAAATAAGGTGAAAAGTCAAAATAAGTTCCAAAAAGTGAGGGAAAAGTGAGGGGGGGTGCCTTATTTTTTACCTTATTTTACTTATATAAGTTTGTAAGTTTGTAAGGCCAGGGCCCTGTTTTCCTGATGATGTCCTTGGTGGTCATTCCCATAGTGCCTTTAGGAATAGGAACATTCCTAGAAATATTGTTGACGATGGTCAGGGTAGGAGAAGGGGGAGTGATTGGAGCCTTCTTCTTTCCTTTCTTTGTTTTAACAGGTGTTGGTGGGGGTTGCATACTAATTTCGATCATGGAGGCAACAGCTGCATTGTGTGCCATGGTTTTGTGTGTGCGTGCATTACAGATTAAGCACTGCCCTCTGTGGAGTCTATGGGATCATTGGTAAGGGGTCATGTACTTCCCAGGAGTGGTGTTGGTAGATGAGGGTACAGGCACAGGTGGGAAGGGACTGATGATTGGAGTGACCTTTTGTAATGACTTTCGACCAACCAGTTCCATAATAGCCATTTGTAAGGCAAGGGTTCTGTAGGAGTCTCCTTTTGGAACTGGTATAGACTGGGGATCCAGTGGAAAAACCATTTGTGTGTATACATGCTGTTGTCTTGTAAGTTGCATGATATGAGAGGCATGGAATTGGATATCTTCAGCAATATCAGAAGTGTCTTCCATAAGCTTAACTGCTTGCATGTGATCCAGGGTCTTGTGAGGGGTTGTGGTCCATCCATAGTGTATAAGAAATAACGACTTGTCTAGAACTGGGGGTATAACCTGTATCTTGTTGGTAGTCAAGGCATTGAGTGCAGGCTGGACATATTTTTCAATATCTGAATTGATAAGCCAGTACAAGAGGTCATGACATATTGGTTCATGATGATGTTGCATGTCATGTTGGTGTGCCATTGGGTTGTGCCAAGATTGGCAATTGCTTTGATAAGGTGGACTGCTGTGAAGTTCCAGTCCAAAGCGGCCATGTCAATGAGGGTGACACAGAACTCATGGTGTATGATAAGGAACCATACAGATGTGATGATGTCAGCCATGCCAGGGGGAACAGTGGCTTTAGCTAAGTTGAGGGTGGTGGTGATGTGAGTCTTGAGACTTTCAAATGAGGAATAGGAGGCAGCGAAGGGGATAGGGATCATATCCATATTGGTCAAGATTGGTCCAGCATACAGAGGGAGGTTACCAAGCTCTCCAAAGGGGCCAGTAGTTTCAGGACCAGTTGGCCTAGGCGTATCTGATTGTGGAGGCTGAGATACCTGTTCTGGGATAGGCAAATCACTTTGTCAGCTAGCAATAGTCCTTCCCTGATGAACAGCACCAGCTCATGTCTCATTGCTAGATATCTGTGGTAACAGCTCAGAGCAGTTATCTGCTGGGGAGAGAGAATCAGGGGAATTCTCTCATTGGGGGCAATCCTCAGCTGTAGTGGTGCTGGTGAAGATATAGTCATTAGGATCCTGTTCTTCATCGTAATCCATGCTTGTGCTCATTGGGCTGGAGAGAGGAGATTCTCCAGTTCCAGATTCAATGAAGTTAGAGGGTCAGATGGAGGCAGGGAGGTAGCATCCAAATTGTTCATTGATAAAAGACATGGGGTGAGGGAATGGAGTTCAGTTGGTGAGTTTCTTTCTCTTTTTATATTTGTAAAGGAGGTCTTCCGCATTAGTAAGATTGTCCTCTGGTTCCCAAGTATTATTAGAACTGTCATATCCATGCCACTTGATGAGGTACTGATAGTGGTGCCCTGCATGGTGATGCATGATTATTGCTTCAATTTCAAATTCTTCTTCTCCATCAATCAAATCAGGAGGTGGCATCATGTCATTAGGTCTGTGTATGACTGTTTCTTTATATGGGGATAGAAGTGATGCATGAAACATGGGGTGAATCTTCCATTGTGCTGGTAACTTTAATTGATAGGTTACAGAGTTCATGATTTTGCTAATGGGGAATGGGCCTTCTCATTTTGGTGTAAGTTTCTTTGACTTGTAGGGCAGTCTAAGATTCTTTGTTTCTAGCCAGACTTTCTGATTTAGCTTGAAGGGTTTACTGAAGCATGTGACATGTTCTTTTACTCTTTGAGCAGCAATGCCTATTGCTGCTAAAGCTTCTTCACATGTTTTTTGTATTTCTTTAAAATGTTCATTCAATGAGGGTGCAGAAGTTGGGTTTAAAGCTTTTGGAAGTAGGGTCAGTTGTGTTCTGTACATTAGGTAGAAAGGGGAGCATTTGGTAGTTTCTTGTGTTCTAGTGTTGTGTGCGAATTCTGCTAGAGTGAGGTACTGTTGCCATTTGTTTGGTTGATAGGTACAGTACATTCAGAGATAGGTTTCAAGTTCAGTGTTAAGGTGTTCCATCTGTCCATCTGTTTGGGGATGAAAGGTGGTGCTAAGGCAATGCTTGATTTGCAACATGTTCATTAGTTCCTTAAATAGTTTTGCTGTAAATTGCAGTCCATGATCTGAGATAATGGAGTCTGGTAGACCAAATCGTGAGAAAACATTGGTCAAAAGGAGGGTTGTGCAGTCAAGTGCTGAAATGTTCTCTGTACAAGGTATGAATACTACCCCTTTTGTAAGTCCATGGTCGACCATGACCATAATAGAGGTGAAACTGTTAGAAGGTGGTAAATGAGTGATGAAATCCATTGTAAGGTTTTGAAATGGGCGCGTAGCACGTGATAAAATTGGTTGTAAAGGAGTGACAGTAGGATGTGTGTTCACTTTCATTTGTTGACATGCACAGCCTTCAACAAAGGATTTAGTGAACATAAACATCCTGGGCCACCAGTATTCTTCTTTGAGTAAATGAAGGGTCTTGAAGAATCCTGGGTGTCCAGTTGCAGGGGTATCATGAATGAGTGACAGGAGGGATTGGCAGAGATCCAGGGTATCAGGTACAAAAATTCTATTTTTGTATAACAAAAGGTTATCCCTTATTGTCCAATTGGAGAGTGTGGTCCAAAGGGGTGGCGGTTGGGATTTTGCAATACAATCCACTATGGTTAAATATAGTGAATTGGCCAGGGTTGCCTTTTGTAAATTTTCTTGTAGATTGAGACTAATGATGTTTATGAAAACGACATGGGGAAAAACTGTAATGTCTGGGGTTTTCTCTTCTGTTGAGTGATCAGCTCTTTGTGAGAGTGCATCTGGGACAATAAGCTTTGCACTGGGTTTATGTGTTAGGGTATATGTGTATTGAGATAACATGTTCCACCATTGGGCTTGCCTTGTGGTTAAGCATTGAGGGGAATGGTAGTAGGTGAGATTTTTGTGGTCACAAAAGATTGTGATTGGGTGTTTGGCACCTAGAAGGAGATGTTGCCATTCTTTGAGTGCAAAGATAATAGCATAGAACTCTCTATCATAGATTTGCCAATTATGCTCAGTTGGGGTAAGGGAGTGTGAGATGAATCCGCAGGGGTGCAGGATTCCATTTGAGTCATGTTGAGATAGGACAGCGCCAATGGTGAACTTGCTGGCATCCGTTTCAAGGGTGAATGGTTTATTGTCATCCAGTAATATTAGAACAGGGGCAGTGTTGAACTTAATTTTTAATAGTTCAAATGCTTCCACACATTCTGGGGTCCATTTGAATGTTTTACCTTTCCTAGTAAGGTCATTTAATGCTTTGGTGATTTGGGAAAATCTGTTGATGAATTTTCTATAAAAATTTCCAAATCCTAGGAATGATTGGACCTGTTTAACTGTTGTTGGAGGGGGCCAGTCTCATATTCCAGCTAATTTAATTGGGTCCATGCTGATCTTGTCCAGTTGGAGAATCATGCCAAGAAACTCCACTTGCTGGGTAGCAAAGATACATTTCTCAAGTTTTAGGAATAGATCTTTTTCCTTTAGTACATTGAGGACTAGTTTTGTTTGTTGCTCAAGCTGTGCCTTTGTCTTTGTGCAAATAAGGATATCATCCATATAGATGATGAGCCATCCTTGATAAATCAAATCCTGGAAGTAGTTGTCCATCATAGCCTGAAATGTGTGTTACGAATCCGGGCTTTTTCTATGAACTCAACGACGAGTTGTTCTCAAATCCCCACTATGGAAGTTGGTCACGGCTTGTGACTCGTAGCTATAGATAAGGTCCGTTCTCTTTGTTCTTCTCTTTACCTCTGTTTGGCCCTCTATTTACCTACATGGCTATGCGAGGCTATGCGACATGCACATCACACATGCCTCTCTTTACATTCGTTTACCTTACTCTGTACCAGTAGTATATAAGTGTAGTAGTTAGAAGGCGATCCCCACTTTCGTGGTCGTCTCTGCACTATCATCATCTTCGCTTTTCCCTTGTGTAGGGTTAGCAGCCAGAGACTCTGTGTGAGCCTGGGGGTGACTTGTGCCTTCTGACATAACCACGAAAGTATTACTCTCGCTCTCACACATACCTCGCGACCGCTAGGCAGCCCCAATTCTACCTTTCGAGCCGGCGAGCTCCATAGTGTGTATCAAGGAGTGGTGTGCCGTTGGCTTGACATCCGTTGTCACCGTAGGCTGAAAACCCGGGCACACTATCACGAAGAAGAAAACGTCCATTCGCAGGGCGTCAGAACCTCTTAAAGACTCTAAAATCGAAGACTAGTGCAGGGGTGCGACGGCGAAGTACCGTATTTTGACCCTGACTGGATCTGGTATACCACGTGGGAAACGTGTGTTACCTGGCGAGTGAAGAGTCGACATCCTTCCTAGCCAGGAAGCGTCTTGCCGAAGAAGAGGATCCATTAGCTTAATTCCCTCATACAAACCTGTGCAGTTGAGCTAACCCAATTTGGGAGTCTCCTGCAGTGAAGTACACAGCATCAGATACATGCACGTACATATACAAGTCGAAGGACCAACCATCACAACAATCACCACCGTCATGTCGAGAACGACTCCTCTGGTTGAGTCGACCTGGTTCAGGTTCAATTACCTGGTACCACACCTATCAATGACCCTCGGACAGGCCGTAGCCCTGTTCACATCAGAAATCGTGCCCAACGTTAGGGCATATAACGAGGAATCGGAGAGGCTGACCACCTCCCACCGCGCTCACACCATCCAGCAGAGCACCCATGTTAAAGCCTGGTTTAAGTACCAGAAGGAGCTAAAGGCGAAGCGTCGCCTTGAGAAACATCTAGCTGAGCTCGCGGAGCTCAAAGAAATCGACGAGGCCTGGGATCAGTGGATTGCCAAGCGCCGTGCCGCCAACGAGGCTGAAATTGCCTCAACTGTCATAGCCCGGGTCCCCGTAACCCGACGACAACCTGCCATCCGTATTGAATATACGGGTGAGGAACGAACCGTGGAAGAGAGGTTTGTAGAATGCTGCGAGGTCGGGCATTGCAAGTCCGACGCTGAGGGCAACAAAGCCCTCGCCACCACCAGTCTCTACACACAGGAGTTTGACGAGGATGACGAAGAATTAGTCGAGGTGGAACACCTTGCATGTGACCATTGCGCAGAAATGTGCAAATGACAAGTCTGGGGTGGGCGCATCACGCGCAGGGCATGTTATGTGCCCCAAACAGTCACAAGGAAGGAAAGGAGGCAGATTGTCCATAAATCCACAGAATTGCAAGTCCTGGAGCAGATGCTCGGACTTTTCGGAAACGGCTCAGAGGTGCAGAAGGCGCTGTTGGACAACGTGTCCAACCAGTGCATGCTATGGGAGTTAGGAGGAGAGGACTGCCTTCGCCACTATGGCAAGGTCCTGTCTAACGAGGAAAGGAACCGTTTGATGCACGCACTCAATGGCAATGGGTCGGTCTACCAAGGAGAAGACCTTGAACTGGAAATTAGTCTCCAAGAGTGGAACAGATTCGAGGCACAGCTATCACAGGTGATAACGGACAAGCAACACGTACACCAGATCGCCAGACATGCCGCCAGAAACCCATACAGCATGAGGCGCTTCCAGTATATGCTTCGAAACGGTTGGTCAGCAATCAAGTTCGGAAACAAGAAAACATTTCTGGACCAAACGACGTTACAGCCGCGACACACCTGGCAGACGATTCAAAAATGGTCAGAGGACATAGCCAATGCAGACACCAACAGTACCGAATCAGAAACCCCGATATGGGAAGAACCGGGACTCTGCTACCTATGGTTAATTGACGCCGAGTACTACGAGACGCGCCAGTGGAAGAAAAATATCTCCTGGAATGAACTATACCAACTACGATGGATGGCCAGAGAAGATGTTCGGTTCAGAATCCATGAGCGAGACGGACACGTTCATATCATACCAGACGTCGACAGAGAATACAACTGGGACTTGATCGGAATTGAGGCATTACACGAATCCCTCAACCAAGATCCAAAGCGTATTGGAGCGGATAACCAAGACCCAGACACGGAGGCAGAAGCCAGACGTCGAAGGTGTCTCACAGTTCTAGCCAACAACTTCCAGACCAGCCTAGACTCGATGGAAGGAATCGTAGAGGACTGCATGCAGGAAATCCGGAAAGCGGAAAAGGTGATCTACGCAATCCAACAAGGATGGATGGTCGACGACCAAGATCAACTACAGTTCCTCATTCAACGGGCAATAGAAATGGCCAACCGAAACAAGGACATGCGGGCAGAACTACAACGAATCGATGGATGGTTCTGGCAACTAGAAGGAGAACCAACGCTTCCACCTGCCCATAATCCGGAGTCAGAATTCGCCATTCGATGGAGAGGAAGAATCAACGACTCCACAGCTCCAATTTGGATGATGGAAGGATACTGCTACCTATGGCTCATCAATGACAAGTTCCACGCACCGTTCATATGGCAAAAGCTACCCGGATGGCGGCAACTGGCCAACTGTAGGTGACTTAGGAGGAAAAACGTCAGGTTTGATATCACCACAACCAACAAGTCCCTCAACATTGTACATATAGTGCCCAACGTCTACGGAACATATGATTGGGATGAAGTTGAACGGCGAGCCAACCTGGAAAATACGATCCCGTTATGGCAACAGGAGCAGATAGGATCTGAATACGCTTTACCAGCCACGGTAGCAGGGTCACTCCTATCGCTGTTCTGGGGGTACAATCATTGGTTCACAAGGGACGCACCCACTCATGTAGATTTACCACTGGCGCCAACAGACATAGAAACGCCAGCTCGGCGAGCGCAAATGCAGGAGGCAAGAAGGATAGCCCAGCAGACCAATACGCAGATAGACAGCGCCAGGACCGAGACCGCACAGGCAGCTGCAGACGTACTACAAGAAGTAATCCGGGTGCTCAGACAACCCGTAAACGTAACGGTAGAACAAACCGCTTCATCGGAACCCTCGACCAAGACGGGACCGCAGATCAAGGAGAATCCACCGAAAGATTACAACGGAGATCCTAGGAAAATAGCGGCCTGGTTTAGGGAATGGGATTCATACTTCCGAGAAATAGAGTTCACCAAAACAGACACCAAGACGGTCTGCAGAAAGTTTCATATGGCACTTAGGAGAATCAAAGGTGGAGAAGAGGACTTTGCCGGAGCATGGGCTACTAGCCGAATGAAAGAGTTGTTGGAAGCAGAGGAACAGTGGGACAAATGGACCAGAGACGAAGGAAAATCCACCAACCAAAACTCTACGCTAACACAACGAAACGATATGGAGTATGGACAAGAACATCTTCAATACCCATTCACTAGCTGGGAAGATTTTCGAAAACAAGCGCAGGGGTTCTTCGTCACCACGGAAACACAGCGAGACGCTCAACAACGGCTGGCCAAGCTAAAACAAGACAACATCAACGCTGAGCGATACGTCGTCGCTTTCAAAGCCCTCTCAGAGGAAACCGGATATAACAACACGGCATTGGTAGCACAGTTCCGTGCTGGACTCATGCCCGGACTTGGCTTTGAAATCGTCAAAGCTGGAGCACCTGACGACGACAACCTGGAAGAATGGACAAAGCGCGCTGTTAAGTTATCACGCGCTTACATGGAAGCTCACGAGCAGTACGGAGACAAAGGCAAGCTTAAAAGCACCTTTAAGGAGGAAAAGACGGACAAGGGACGTTGGGGAAAATGGAAGGGAGGAAAAGAAATGACTACAGCCGCACCACCTGCCAATCTCGGAGGGAGCACTAGTCAGGATCCCAACG
>QFEO01002967.1:0-11321 GCA_003316615.1 Amanita pseudoporphyria
TTGAAACTGGTGTGAGGAAGCAGCACTCACCATAAAAGCCAAAGTTCCCAGAGCACTATAGTCCTGAGCGTGAGTGGTGAAAGCAGTCGTTGTCAAAGACAGAGTGACCAGAGCTGCTGTTGCCAGAGCTGGAGGGATCAAAGCGCTGTTTGGCAAAGCGGTGAGTGGCCAAAGCGGAAACGGCCGAAAACCTGATGTTGGCCATGTTACTTTCCCGCTTTTGGGGTTGTCTGCTACTCTGTTGGCTGTCAGTGGCGTCGCCACCAATAGTATCTTCTTGGAACAGGTTTCCTTGGCGCTTGAAGGCCAATCCTGGTAAATGCAACCTGTTCCACTGTCCTTACGGCTTGTGTTCACAGCTTGCGTGGATATGCTGGTATATATATACTTTTACCGAACCCCCTCAAAGAACTGACTGCACTTTAGAGAAATATAACTGTGGCCGAAACCTGTGCCGCCTCAGCCAAATGCTATCCCCAATGCCTTATTAAATTTGGCTTGTTGCCTACTTGTCCTAATAATAGCCGCTCCCAGAATATTCCTTGTCTGATAAAGTATGCGACACAACTTGGCCCCCGTTCCTTAAGAGGGACCAGAATGATAGCAAATTTGGCACTAACGGTGGAGCGTCTTACTTTAGTTCATGCCGCAACTGGTATGATTATGCAATTGACCCTGGTAAAAGTTATTTGTATAAAATCGAGCAGACACGTTCCTGAACATAATTTCACTGATTGGTTACAGTACTCCGGCGCAGCTTGGGTTTCAAGAGGCATTACCTGGTTGTCCATTGGGTAACATATCCATTAACCTCTCACGCGAGCTCCTAGACCAATAAATATCTCACTCATTATGGTTACATATTCTAGTCAGGCCCGCCACGAACGGAAGTGTTTTTCGATACTTACACATCCTCGAGTGATTTTTCTTCAATCCGACTCGGGGTAGTTGAAGTTTCGATGCAATTCTCCTTCCGTAGCGCAGATGCCGTCTCTCAAAAGGATTAGTCCAGCTTCCCACGCTATTCACTTGCCTGCCCACTTGAAATGTCTCCCTACCTTGATTCCATAGTTCGTGAACGCTTGTTGATGTATTCTAAAATACTGAGGACATAGACTGGTCTGTTACTTCCAGATACTAACAGGGGGGCGATCATATGCTACCAATAGCACCTGCGCCAAGAACATGCTAAGCGTCAGCCTGGCATGTGTGTCGAAAGTGAATGGTGAGTTATATTCTGAGTCTTAACCTGGTCCTTAGATATGGAACGTTCCATATATAAGCATCGCATGAGCCAAAATTATTCAGATTATTAAGCCCCGCACCCAATACTAATTCAGAGTAAAAAGACTCACGATGGGTATTTAAAACAATTTGAATTTTCCCTAGCCTCCTTACACGACGAGCGAATGGTCTGTCTGTGATCGTAGACCGGTGGTTGAAATGAATTTCTCTCCAGTGACATTTCATATAAGAATTCTGATATATTCTCAAAGGTGATTAATTGCGACCAACTTGTATATTATTCCCACGGACATGAACATCTTTTTAGCTGTTCTTTCGAAAATCTGATGTGCTTGCTCTTTAGTCCATGAGAAAAAAACAGAGGACTACATTCTGATATGAAGAAATTGTTCGTAAGCAAGTGAACATGGCGCATGACATCCACACACGAAAAAAAACTGACAGTGATTTCAGGCACGTTCCTTGACAGGTATATTGGTGGTTCACATGATAGACACGCCACAGAAGAATCTAACATGGCAGTTGTGAATTCTATGACAAACATTGTATGTGTGTTTATATGTTTCTCCCATGGACTTCGGTATTTGCCGGTATTATGCCAGTCTCAAGTCCCGTGGACGAATTTCCAACTCTGCACTTCAGATAATCGATGTTTATCATCTCGGCTCTCAGATAAACGGTTTTGATCTCGCTTGAAGAGATAGGTAGTCGTTTCGCGGAGATTAGGGTGTTTTTTGATCAGCCTGAGCTGTTAAGTTCCGGTCTCAGTGCACATGATTTTGCTACTGGTCATTGTCAGTAAAATGGTATTACTAACATAATACTTGTGTGATGATAATTATTATTTTATAAGAAATACGAAACTGCCATGACTCAAGCGTATCTCTCCGATGAAACCCCGGCCTCGCGCCTGACTTATAGACACCGTTATCAAACTTCGTCATTATATATACTATACGTTAAACAATGTCGCTAAGCGGCATCCGAGGAGAAGACGGTTGAAAGGCTATCGGTGTGTATAGGCTACACGGTTCATTAATGTCTTCGGGGTCGTCAAATCCCCGGAGCCTTATACGTCCAGAACCAGTGATCCAGCTGATAAGTGCAAAACTGTCAGGAGATAAGACCATCCACGCGAAATGCGATAAGTGTTAAATTTGATCAAAACGATAGTTATAATATTCCTTGCACACGCCTGCCTTTCTGCTCGCCACGAGGCGCGCAGTATCGCAGCCGTGGGCGCAAGACGGCAAGGATGGATCAGCAAGGACGGATAGCCGCTTCCGATGACTCTCAGGTGTTATACATCCTGGTACGATGCCTAAGCCGATATCAGCCCTCGCACATGATTAATTGATTCCTTAGGCATGACTAACCAGCTACCGTTGCCGACCAGTCTCGACATTGTCTGAAACACCCTTGTTATGCGTGTCCGTGTGGTAGATACGATGTTATATCTCGCAACGATAGCGATTTGCTAAGTCAGGCCCCGCTAGATTCACCGTTAATGATTCCCCTAGGGTTTATTTACCCAGCGCAGTATTTGTGTAAGCTGCCTTTAGCATGCACCCACCCGCGTCATTTTTAGACTCGGGGACTTTCCCAAAATTGTACCCGCTTTCATGTTGGCGTACCCGTTGACCCGTTGTCGGTCTATTTACTAGTTTACTAGTGATGATGGGCGCGATTGAAGTACGAAATTCCCCGAGCAATTTCATTCATGTTAAATAAATTCCCAAGTCAGTTCCTTCTAGAAGTATGCCTATGTAAGTGGCCCAGCGTCCATGATAAACGGAGCAAATCCACCCACCTAAACTGCGTCGAGACGTTCCACCCAAATATAACTTTCATTCAACTTTTCATTAAGCTTATCCACAAGTGGGCGCTGCTGGCGGCCCGAATAGCGCACCACACTTCCTAGTTACCTACTTAGTCTTGAGACAAAAAAAACCTCAGAATGATGCCCACACCCGAACCGAGTACAGGCGCTTCCGAGTAAACTTCATATGGTATACATCACGTAGAAGCGGGCAAGCGAAGGCGAGATAGCTGATTTTGCAGCTTTAAGAATCGTGAGAAAGGTGTCGCTGTCGTTTGGGACGCGCGAGTAAGGCGCGAGTAGAGCAAGGGCACGATCATCCTAAGTTGGGCCTAAGTGGTATGAGTGAATGGCCCACGAGTCTGCTACAACTGCGTCATACCATTGGAACCTTAATTTCGTGGTTCATATCCCCCCACAGCTGACAGTTCAGCACGTTCGTACCCGTGTATGCGGGGCTTTACCCCCTCATCTTCATATACGGTATCGTCTACGATCATAGGGATGCTAGGCCTGGCAGAACTCTAAAGCATAAGTGATTAGCTATCGTAAACGTCATGCAGCAACAGACCTTTGATTTAAGCCATCAGGTATAACAAAATGAAGCCAGTACATATTCGTCGACGTTTCATTTAAGATCTTGACCAAGTTTACATCGAGGCGAACGCTGAAGTACGTACGAGCTAAGCATTTCGAGGGGGTGTGTCGATATGCTTCCGTACGGCTGACGAACAACTGTCAGACTTTGTGGTGTTGGACTAGATGTCAAATATTGAATGGGAAGGACCCTGTGCCGCACGAGCGGCCCAAAGTGGATGCGGTGGGAGTCTAGGCCATCAATCATCCCAAACATGGCAAGGAGACCTAAGCCTCCTGTGGCGACATTCAACGCCACCAAGAGGATGCAGCACCAACAGTAATCGCGTTCTTGACAAGCAGGCCACTCCATCGCCGAGCTACGTCCGCAAAGTCAAAGTCCAGTGCAATCGGATTTCTTTTTTTTTACACCAGTGGCGTCGGAATTCGGACAGCATGCCGAAGAGGAGATGATCACGGACCGAGCAGCCTTCGCCGGAGAAATCCGGTAACGTCGGGTGCAAAGCGACATTCGGTTTTTCATCCCACACCTGAGGGTTAGCGAATGCTAGGCAAAGAGAAAGGAATGTGACGTTATCAATAGGAGTGGAAAAAAAGATGTCGTAAGCCATTGGCTATTCGCTGGGTCTGGGAGCAGTGGCTCGTGCGCACAAGCAGCGTGACGACATCGCCCACAGTGATCCTTCGCGTGGAACACGATGAGTTGCACGTCAAGAAGGCCCATTGAATCACATCTGTCATAGCCATACGTATGGTCGCACCATTGCCCTGTGCCACGGGATGAACCACGAGCCACGATCCATCATACCACTATCCATGGGTTCCCAGTGGCAATGAACACGTTGCGGCCCGTAACCCTGCCTGTTATCAATTAACCCTCGCGTCTAGTTTTTGACTCGGTTAATTTCCGAGTCCGCTCCCGTCTTGGGCAGTGTACTTCGAACGTACGTGAGTGTTGTGGTGCTTCGATGTGATGTGATTTTATGGTTACTATGGATGGACCTTACTACAAACGGATGCGTTGGATGTGTAGGCGGCTGCGCCATCGCTATCAACCAGCGCCGCCATGCACGTTCATCGCCCAACTATAAAACTAGCTTTCCATCAATAGAAGTGCCTAGTATCTACCTGTGCATCAAAACACGCCATCATCACCCGATATAGACGGCACAGGTAACCGAGTACACAGCCTCCAGTATGTCTCTAATCTCCCCAACTACCCTCAGTCGTTACTAATTGAAACTAAATACAACGGCTGTCTTTTTGAAACGAGGGCAGTTACAAAGTGCCTACCGCGCCCTCGCTTTCTTGGTTCGCTTATCTCTCGCTACGGTAGCGCACCGGATCAACTCAGTTCGTTATAATAGGACACATAGACGTATATACATGTTTACAGATACGTTTGTATTCTTAGCCAGCGGCGTCAACTCCCTCTTACAGGATAGTCATCTATTTGAGTTCTAGACCGATTACTAGTACAGCGTAGAAGAAGTTAATGCATTGTTATTTCCAAGGAGGAACGATGCTTTTTTCAGACGACATCAAGTTTCATGGCAGTAGTGTTACAACGAGGACGCAGTCCCTATCTGCAACCCAAACCGAATGTGCGAGTACATAATAGGCTAGATTAACGGAAACAACCTAGAAGACAGTAGTGTGCATCTGCAACCCACGGGCAATAGTGAACATTAAGAAAAAGAAAGGCATAGGAAAAGAGTGTCGATTGTCATCCGTATGTGTATTAAATTACCAGGGAATCATAAGTCACTCTATACGAAACACTCATTAGTGGACCGAATGTACGTTTATTAGAGCGTACTCACCGGAACACCAGAGAAATTGTTGCCCTTTCAAGACATCACGGCGCCTTCGTGTCCGTTTGCTCCGCTGACAACAGTAAGTGGTAGTAGCTTCTTCCATCGGTCCCATCCGATGCTGAACATCCTCTTATCCCTATTCCGGTTCTCGTCCTCGCCTTCGTCATCACCTATAGCAGGACTATTTGACTCAGGGGGACCTCCCAACCCTTCGATGCTCACGAAGCTGACATAACCATCAATCAGCTTACACTGCTCGCTTGCCTTCCTTACGTTAAACTGTGAGTGGATGGGTTTGGGACAGCGGGGTAAAGGTGCCCCGTGGTCGACAGCATATACGCCCGCACCGTACGCGGGATACCAGTCCTCCGTGGGATGACATGACGACCGTACGTGAGGTTGGTGATGTGAGGTGCCATTAGCATGTGGAAGCGGCGGTGAGGGAGGGGGTGTTATTAGTCTGGAATCGTCTAGCTGATAATCAGGTTCAAGCTCGTTCCTTTCGCCGATACCAGTGGGTGATGCATCTGCAGTAAGCGGAGGGGTGGACTCGATAGGAACATGATTCCTCCTAGGTTGCTGATGTGAGTAAGTCTGGGACTGTGAATGTTGAGAGCGACCAGAGTTGGAGGCTGCTGCGTTTCTTCTTGACGGGTAGGCCGACATGGATGTAGACAAGTTGGAAGAGTGAGGGGCAGTCGTATTTGTAGTGGTCCCTGCGCGTGCACGTAAGGTGGAGTAGGGAAGAACAGAGCCGTTCGCGCGAGTATATATGTGGGATGGAGTGAGAATGGGGTCTGTCGAGCTCCGGCTGCGGGCGTGGGTGAGGCTAGAATGTTCTTGCAGAGAAGACGAGGACCCGGAATGGACACTCAGAGAGGAAAGTGGGGGTGTGGACAACTGGGAGAGATATATGAATGGAAGATCGTAATTGGAAATAGTAAGCAACCAAAATGGAATTAAGACAAAACAAAACGTACAAAAGCATCCGACTGAGGCGGTGACAAAGATCCAGATCTTCTTCTCCCATTGCTGTCACGCCGGTGTGATTTACCAAATCCGTCTGGTACCTCCTTTGGACTATGTTCCATGTTTGGATGAGTCATATGCGACAACTGTCGGTTATCCTCAGCGCGAAGCACACCCTCCCGCCTAGCATGTTCCTGCGGAGCGAGAGGGAATCCACGCTGTAGCGAGTGTCTCCGCGAAATAGTGCCACCCCTCGTCGGAGAGCGAGATGGGGATACTGACCGCGTGGGCGCCTGCGAAGAATACCTTGGTGTATAGTGCCCATTTCCGTTCAAGATCCTTGTTTTTGAACCCGGTGTTGCCGTCCCGTCGCTCGACTCCGTTAACGTACTTGCACTCTGAGTATGTAAAGCGCGGGGTGAACGTTCGCACACGTTGTCCATCTTTGACGTGGGATGGCACCCTTGGGGAGGCGGCGAATTTGGCGCATTGACGATAGTGGACCGGAACACGAATGTTCCTCGCGTATAGTGCTCATCAACTAGCTCCGCATGCCTGCACTTTGGAGAGGGAGAGGGCGGGCGTGAGTAGCGTTCAAAAGTCGGAAGCGTGGGCAGCGGGGGTGGAGGGGGCGAAGAGACACGAGAACGGCGCCCGGAGAGTGAGGTTCTACGGGACGGTGAGGCCACAAATGAATCCCGCACTTCTTCATCGCGGCGAAGAGTATCTCTGAGGAGACGTTCGGAACGACTAGGAGGACGTTGAGGAGTGTGGGTGGTCATCATGAGCAGAGTAGCAGGCAAAAAAACAGTAGTTCAGGGCGTAATATACTCGTCAGTCAAATGTCCAGAGGTTATGTCACACGCGGGTTACATGAGGCATCCGGGATCTTAGAAAAAAAAAAGGTAAATAACTCACCCCAGATTCTCAATATCAGGTTCCTCTGCGTCCCTGTTTTGGATACCTTCCCCCGCCCTTGCTCCCTGCGCCTCAGCTTCCAATACACTAGCTGCCATCCCCGCAGCCATATCAAGTTGATCTATATTCTGATCAGGTCCGAAGAGCGAACGGGTTTGTACAACGTGCCCGTAGTTAGGCCTAGCAAATTCCGCCTGCTAAACATGAGGATGCACCGCCCAAATACGATCCACCAATGACAAATACTTCCCCATGCGGAAACCACAGGTACACCATGGACCTGCTCGTCCCTCGTCTCTCAAACGTAGCCCAGTCATGAGGAAGTCACCCGTTACCGCATATTAGACACTTGCTCTCTGTCGACCGACATTATGCCAGAGCTGCGGGACCCCCAACGCGCTGGGGTAGACTTCGCAGGCGGGGAAGATAATCGATATTGATAACTAGCTCTCCGGCGCCGACACAGCTGTTCCGAAGTTATTTGGAGGTTGATACTAATGCTATGGGACTGTCTATGTGACTCCCTTTCATATCAGCCTTTCAGTATGACGCACTTTATCACAAGACGAACTTATCTAACTTTCTGATGCGGAGTTTACCTTGTTCCCACTCAACGGCAATATTCGAGCACGAAAATATTTCCCATACCTCAATCAATAGCGATATTTGAGCATCATTAACCGATCCTGCATTACATCCTGTTAGACGTTGGTGGTGTGCCGGCTCACGCCACCTCTCCACTTTGCTTCTTTGGCGTTGGAGACATGAAAACGTCTTTTACGCCTGTGTAGAATGATTCTCACATCCGTGTTGGAATCGTTGCTCATTCGGAAAGTCCGCTGGACCATTGACATCTAGCCTGCTGGGTTTGTGGCTTCCGTAAACGTTCTGTCTACTTAGAGCTTCTGTAATCTACTTTTGTGGGGTAGAATCTTCTGCTCCGGACCTTGTGATCTCACACGGCTGCTTCTTTCCGCTGTGTATTAACTGAGTAACCATTTTCCAAATTGCTAAATCCCTGCTTCCTCATCTTTAGCTGTACCTTCTGTGCGGATTGACACCTTTCAATGACGCCAGGCGGCCTCATCCGCTTTGCACTTCGAAGCAGAGCACGGCACCACAAATACTGAAATAAGGCTATTCGCAACCCCATGACCCATTCGTAATCACAAGCTCTGATCGCAGATGCTTCAGATTGCTCGGACCTGGCAGAATGGTCTGGATGGACTGCTTACTGCAGCACGTTACTTAACCTCTTCAATGTGACTTTTTTAGAATGCCACAATTGGTTCAATGCACCAGGACCTCTTACGACCATCACGGTCATGATCGGCGAGCGTCTACCCGCGCGAGCTGTTAGAGAGGTCTGCGGTGAAGAATGACATCGGCGCTTTTCGGCATACATGATGCGCCCATATGTTATCATACGCTCCGGCGTAGCCTCTACCCGTCATCATTGAACTCTGCGCTCGAAATTTTTTCAGTGTATGAGAAGCTACACGGCAGTTAATTGAAACGGCGGTGAGAAGGACTACTCAGATCAAGCTCATGCCTCGGGGGCATGAGTTGACAGGCACGGCTCGCAAGTCGCATGTCTGTGTTCAACAATGAAACTAAGTTGAATGGAAAACATGGTATTGACTACTGAGGCTTCTAACAATTCAATTGACCGCCACCATCCATCAGAATTCGAGCGACTTTTCTGAAACTGTCGCAAGCCAGCAAGTTGGACAAAGAATATTGTCCAGTCATGTGTACAGGGACGGCGACCAAGAAGCGGGTAGCAACCCTTAACTTGGCTAGTGTGGCACCTATTGCGAATGGCCGGTGACTTAATATTGATGTTGTTGAAGCCGGACATATGTTAGCTAGTCAGGGTTATATGTCGGGGCAAGATGAATGTGCCAAATTCAGACGTAGGCCGATGAAAATATGGTGATTAATTGGAGTTAGAAGTTCTTTTTAGCAACGGTTATGATCGTCGTTGGTGAAGCAGGAACGCTTCATCATCGGAAATTTTAATGGTCGTGTGATACACTGTACATACATTTCAGCGTCCAAAAATCAATAGTCGGATTGTAAATACGAAAAGATTGTTAAGAAAGCAACTCGTAGGGCACCACATTGCAACGCTTCCAAGCCATTGACAATGGTAAAGAGAATAAAAGAACGTACAGACAGTGCTCCACGAGGGTCCAATAACCTAGCAAATCCAGGGTAATCAAATGGAAACAGTAATAGGTTCGAATAAGAAGTTATCATGCCCTAGAGGTCAGGCACTGTTCAGTTCCTCGTGGTGGTGGAACTCAATTGAAACACTCAACGGTCACACATGGTACTTACATCCCGAAAGAGTCATTGGTTTGCGCATGATCTCTAACCCGCCACTGTGTCGGTGCTAAAGATGGCTTCAGACGCGGGTCCTTCAAATTAACGCTGCACATGCCCGACAATTCTTTGATGTGGGTGCGGTCCTATTAATGCAAGCACGGAACACTATGTGAGTAACAATTCATAAAAAAAGAAATTGATTCTAGCAGGAGCCTTAACCGGAACCTGAATCTGAATATAGGCCATAAAACACCTACCAAGAGTAGCACGTCTGTTATCCTTTCCTCAAAGTGTAAGACGAGCTATATGGGAAAGTGGCTTAATACTGTACTTAGAAGTCCCGAAAGATGGCGTAGTTCCGTTCGAAAAATAGTTCTTACGTGTGTAGCTTGCAACGGGCTATCTCGGCGATCTCGAGTACTGGTTGCCGCATTGACTGTAATTTTTCGATGAGGAACCGTACCGCTGTTGCATAGTAAGTCCGATAGGTATAGAGGAATATGTCACCCTATTCATAGTATAAAATAATCTGATGAAGTCGGAAAGCCTAGGGAGAAGTATAAGGAGAAATGTGATTGAGAACGTGGATAAAGGGTCCTACCGGCCACGCATAGGGGCGCCGAAAGTTACGTGGCCTTCGTTTCGTAGTATGCAGTGCTCAAACAAGTCAGAAATCCATGTTGTTACCATGCAGCCCGCGTTTTTTGTTTGACGGCTGGAAGGCATGAGGCGGTCGTTTGGAAAGGAGTTGTCAGGCCGTTTTCCCACCGTTCTTCCGCGAGTTTATTTCCTTTCTTGTCAGTCCATCTCTTACGAAGTAACACACTCATGATAAAAGAAATTTGCCGAGCGCTTCCAAAGTATTCTGTCGTTGACCCACATTACCATACATAAAATCGCCATTTTACAACACGATTTCAACGTCCGGAAGCGAAACAAATGCACTGCAACGGAATGAGCCTATTCTCCACCTCTCTCCGCACAGAATTTCTTGACTTCCTTCTCAAGAGAGACAATCTGCCTGTCAACCAGCTCCTTAGTCTCTGCCATAAATTCGTCCTGCCAACCCATAGCCTCTATATGGTCAATTATCTCTTTCTCAAACCCTAGCACTGCAGAAAGCTGGTTGGGTAACCACCTAACGATTGGACTTCCTCCTGTCGCCGTCTCGTGCTTTGTTCTCCGCAGGATATACTCCCTAGTGAAGGTCCAGTGACGATAACGAAACTCCCTAACCCCGTCCAAAATTCGAAGGAACAGCAGCGCGCTGGGTCCAGTCTTCATCGAGTACTCGCTTAAGCTCAACTCGCGGCTTTTCTGCTCCACCCATGCAAGGAACTCTCGGTGATTGCCAGGGCGATATTGCCGGAAGTCCTCAAGTATACGAGTAAGAGGCGTATCCGGCATTGGTATTTGAAGGAAATTGTCCATCAAGGGAATCATAGAATCGTTTGCGCCAGACTCTCCCCGAAAACTGAGAGGAGTGTCGGACACGCCGCTATATACAACCCCATTAGGGAACATGCTTTGCGACGTGATTCCGAAAATGAAAGTGCGGAAATGGTTGTATGAGGTAGGCTTAGATTTATTCCACATCTCTGCGAGTGTATCAGAATGGAAGGTTC
>QFEO01002968.1:0-12203 GCA_003316615.1 Amanita pseudoporphyria
CGTACTAACCTGGCCCGAGAATAAAATCGCCGCCAAGTTGAGAAATGTTACCCTGCTTGCCAATTAAAAAGGGGTGCTGAAGTGGTCCTCTCTGCAAGCGTGCTCAATCAAACCTTTCTAGGACATTCTAATTTCCTTACCCATATGCTCTGAATCACATTCGAAAGGAAGCTTGTTGTCAAATAAGACCGCTTCGTTTGTCCAGCCGGAGTCCGAGCTAGGGTCTCTATTGTCATACCAAGAGCACGATATAGTTCCCTAGAAGGATTGGCATATATAGCACCAGAGAATTTTGTTGACTCTGTCAAATCGTCAAGCAATTTCTGACGCATGTGTCCGAAAGACGTGCCTGCATATGCCGCGATGGGAGCCCAATCTCCGCAACCAATAACAACTATTTTCGTGTTGGCAGCATCAAGAGCACTCTGCGGAATATGGGCAAGTTGACTAATATACGCCTAGCTGGCAATCAAGCTATAATATTGCAGAGAAGCATAGATCCTCACATGGCAAGTCTGTGTGTTGTAGCCGTGTCTATGAGGGCCAGTTTTTACAACAAATAGCTATCGCTCACGCACACCACAGAAGAAATGGCCTAAATTGTGTCAGTGGAGTCATTCTAGGTGATCAACTCGAATTGAATGTACGGATGAATACAACAACCGTTTTGCTCTCCTTGAACAGTGAGCTAAACTTTTCTTCTTCGCCTTTAGAGTTGTAGATGGTCAACTCAGATGCCTTCAAAAGCGTCTCCTGGTCTGGTATTTCCGTTGCCTTGGACATGATGGGATGGTGACTGAGTTGCGTGATGCTTGTCACGGTATCTCCTGCGCAATGACCAACACGCTGGAAGCCCAAGATGCGCTTTTTCGCCGTGATTTACCTCCTCAGTCATCTGTTTTAGACACTGTACCGCCAGAGCTTGCTAGAGCCTCACTAAGATTGCGCAATCCATCATCTTATGTCGTCGTTGGGGCATACCGACTTTGTACAGACAGTAGCTTATACGTGCCTATATGGGACAAATGCAGGCATGCTACGAGACGAGGCTTAATCGTCGGCGCCGTGTGGGTACGTGTGGCTTCGTAGTTCTGATGCATGGTTTACGTGTTAAGGGTTAGTAGGCTACCTTGAGTTTTGGGATACAGAGGAAATTTATTCATTTGTTCTTGTCCAAGCAAGTCTATTACTGGAACCTGCAGACGTATGGCTAAGTGTATGCTATCAGTTCCCCGCGTATAACTGGTTTATCCGCGGACACTGTATTTGGATTCAAGATTCCATTCAACTTGCAGACATGTAGTGGTCTTCGAATCCTTCCTCTCTATACCCCTGACATATTTGCTTAATAGACGCTGCAATTCTCCTTGTCGGCTCACAAATAACATGGATGCTACGATTCTTTCTGGCCAAGAATATACGTATTTCCCGCGAACGTGCTTGGGCACAGACCGTGTCATCGCGCGGAAAAGGTCCTGACTTTTGGCAGCCTTATGTGGAAGAATGGGAAAATCCCCCAAAGATTGAGAGAAGCCAACGGGAAAAACTTATGGGGCGATTCCTAAGTAGTTCGCTCGGATTATATGTGGTCAAAGGTGCACAATAAAATCTACATTCATCATCACCACTAACATGTGGGGCTTCACGACGTAGCCTTGTTTCTCCCACTTCACCTCTATCCTTTTGTAGGCACCCTTGTCGTTGCTTGGCTAAAAGCGCTAGGAACTGCACAATACCTACATAAACCGGTGCATCTCAACCTCGTCATACCATGATCCAAACCTAACTTAGTCCTTTCGTTTTACAGTATTTTGAATCAAAGAAAATGTCTCGAGATCAGATCGACATTTTTATCGAGGAACGGAAATGGGATTACAGAGGTAACATGCAACCTGCTTAGTTTGGGACGAATGGAGGTTGACGTGACCGGTAGTTTTCGGCCTTATGGCCGCTTTGCTGGAGGGCATACCGATCATCGGATTAATATTCTCGGTATCAAACCGGATTGGTGCAGCTATGTGGGCTCATGACCTCGAAAAAGTTCAACATTTTGTCCGTCTCAAACAGAATAAAGGTCAATAAGTCTTCGTTCGAAGTCTGTATCTACTTTCACTAAGGACAATGAAATATGCCTTCTTGAGTATCGTTATGGTATAATCCTCCGTTACAAAAACCGTTGCGGCAGCGTGTTGTACTACGAGTCGGTTCCGCATTGGTAGTGAGTTCACAATGTAGAATATTGCAAATAGCATACAAATATGTGCTACGAATCATTCACATGTAGCCGTACCTTTTTGACATCTATGTTATCGATACCAGCGAGGACACCAAGAACTTCATGTGTATCAGTTGAAGACTCTATATGCCATCGCTTCGTCCCTGAAAGATGTCGTTTGGCTGCCAACTAAGGTCAATCCCCACCCAATTGTTGATAATTACTTTACACTGACCTATGTCTTCTTCCGCAGTGACGTTTGCCTCCAATTTCTGCTTACGCTCCTTACTCGCAACCAGTGGCGGTAATGGTCGGAAATACGGTTGTGCTAACCAATGGGGGTACAAATCCAAGCCGGTTTTAGGATCGACACCAATGAGATCTTTGAGAAGGCTACCCTTCGCAGCGGCTATATCGCGCTGGATACCCATAGTAGCCGAAGCACAACAAGAAACAAATGACGCACCTCCATTCGTCTCTTCATCGCTTTCACAACATCCTCATACGCCTCCCAGCCCTCCCACTGTACCTCCCCATCATCCCTTTCCACTCTCTTTGGATTCACTTTCGCCCTCCCTAATTGTTCTCTTAGATCAACCTCCCGAACAAGCGCAGGACGCAAGATTTTGAATAGGTGGCCTTTAACGCCGCTCACTACGGTGGCAGTTTTCAGCCTCTTGACGATATCGAGATACTCTAGAGCGAGTTCGGCGTTGTGAGGGTGGCGAAAGAGGATAGAGGAATCAGACATGTATTCATCACTCGAAGGTGAAAGAGGAGATATTCGTTCGCCGTCTGTTGCGAGCCCATAGAACAGCGCGGCATTGTACAGTTGCCCTTCAGCGCTCATAACGCCGTCCACACCTGTCGCAGCTAGGCAGGCATTGATATCGGATTGGAAGAGGACGTTGCCGTTTGCGAAGACGGGGACTGAAACAGCATCTTTTACTGCGCGTATTTTTGCCCAGTCTGCTAGACCCTTTTTTGGGGGGTAGTAAGCGAATTGTATGAAATGATTTAGCAATTGAGGAAGCGCACCGTATTATGGCCCCGTTGCTCCCGTAATCGACCATGACACGTAAGAATCTGGGCACCCGCTCTTTCCAGCATTTTCGCATATTCTACTGTTTGTTCCATTGTAGGAAACACTCGAAATTTGGCCGTAACCGGTATTGACAAATTCTCGTGTAGCGTATTGACTACATAAATGGCCTGTAAGCTCTATGATAATAATGAACAAAAATGAGAGATGTACTCAGTCGGTAAATCAGGTCCCAATCATCTTGTAAGAACGCGCCATACCTTCCCCGTCTAGCAATATCTTGTGGGCAACCTAAGTTGAGATCAACCGCGTCGCAATGTTTTTCTACGATTTTCGCTGCAGCGAGGAGTATGTCTGGATCATTCGCGCAGAATTGGACGATGAGAGGTCTATCAGTTGTCGGGTCGCCTTCTTCTCCGGAAGATAAGTCAAAACTTGCGTTTCTGACTTTTTCTGATGTGGTTTCAACAAATATCTGTGGTATTACGTGTTAGGCATGTTAAAATGGCAGGTTTAAATGGGGACCTACTTTGGCGTTGATCATAGGAGAGTATATGAGCTGTCACGGACGAAACAAGTTATATCACATACAGATGGACTGTTGTGGGGACGTACTTGAGCTCCGTATCGCCGAGATAGCCTACGCCATGCCTGGAATGAGAACGTGAGGAACAAGGAGTTTAGTGAAGTGTGAGACGACGTACCAGTTCGCTCTGGTCCACCATCGGTCCGACGATATATTTCGGGCTTCCCAGGACATGACGATAAAAATCGTATCCGCCGAGTTTTTGAACCTTAGCAGACATGCCGGCGACACCGACGATGGCCCTCCACGACGCCCGCTGCAGCTTGAAGTATATTGTTTATAGTTGTTGTTCGGAGCTCGACATCGAAGAAATAAACTATAACATGGACATGGGGACTGAATTCTTTGGTACTGAGGACAAACTCTGTTGCCGCCCGAGGAATTAAATGATGCGGGATACGGCTTCGTCGGAATAGACCCCATCGAATGAGTAGCCACTGGCATCCGAAATAGTTCCCCATCAGAAATAGTGTTTCGCTCCAGTACCCGCCAATATTTTGCGTTGAAGTGACCCTTGCGAGTTTAAGGACAATTCAACAGCTTGGGTCAAAGGTGATATATCGTGCAGAATTCTGTAATGTAACTGAAGGACAGCTGGCACAAAATCAGCGTTTCCTGTCTTGCGTTTCGAACAGATTGAGCAAGGAGCTGCTCATGCTTGATACAAAATTGTTAATAGTCGACAAGACTGGTATTTATGTTCTTTCGTTCGGCAGATCAAACTACGTTCAACAATTTGGAATGAAGATCGACACTGAAAAAGGACTCTTAAATACCAAAATTCGCGTTTTACCATCCACGCATGTCCGATACCCCGGACAGTTAGTAATGTAACGAACAAACCATGGCTATCATTGGGCTTTTTTTTCTTTGGTTATAGCAAGCTAAGGGTACCTGGAATCGTCATGTCACCTTCTCACCGACCAACAATGAAAATATTGGCATCAGAAAACTGTTTCCACGAACCAGAGACGATCGGGCAGTGGGTTGTCACACAATGCATGAAAAGCCTAATGGCCAATAGAGCGAAAACTCAATAAATTTCAGCGAAGTAAGTTTAGTGTTAACATGCTTTGCGATACGCCCTCCTGCAATAGAGTGAACGTCAAGTTGAGAGGAAGGAATCACATTCTTGATCCGAACTTGACAGAAGATCCTCGGAACCCTGTAATAGTTATGGGTAAGTAAAAAACCAGGCTCCATCTTGATCGAGTTGGATCAGTGCGTCCTACAGGCGCCGACGTAATGCAACCAGCTCCAGGGTTAGTTGGCCGGCCTTCCTATGCTGCTATCTTTGGAAAATTCAACGCGCTCGCATCCAGATCTGTATGTGTGCAGCCTTCCCGGATGGAGCTTATCGAAGAACTTGAGGCCAAAGTAAGGACCTGAAATTTGAAGCTTGAAGCTTGAAGCTTGACGCGTGACGCTTGTTTAATGATAGACCGAAACGACTGATGTTTGTCGATATCACACTGGAGCCACGTTGTCGCGGTGTTCGGAGCCTTACGTCAGCGGGCGCCAAGATTCGGATTTATCGCAACAGAACCTGGACTGCCCCATTTTTGATCAGTGATGCCCGTTAAGCGCTAAGCGACCGCCGGAAAGGGTCCAGCCGATCGGCGTGACTGATGTGTGACCAAACAAACCATGGCGTGACACAGTCACAATCTCACAGCCCACAGCGTCGGCGCTGAATGCCCAGCGTCGCAAACAACTGGCTCAGATAATGTTCAACTCATATCAGAGGTTCAGGGTCAAATCGCCCTTCCATCGCCTTTCAAATGATGACAACGGTGAGTCCTTTGGTCCGGCAGTATCACTGGCAAGATGCTCATGCGCATTCGGCAGGAATTGATTGTCCTGCATGGGCATGGAGATCTTCGTGAAGACATCGACTGGGAAGACCATCACCGTTGAGGTCAAATTGTCGAACACGATTGATAACATCAAGGCGAAGATTGAGGGCATCTCCAGATCAAGGGCGTCTCATTTTCGCTGGTAAGCCGCTTGAGGACGCCCGCATTCTTTCTGACTACAACATTCAGAAGGAGTTGTACATTGGCCTTTGCCGTTGTAAGATATGCCTTAGGATTCTGCTACCACTCTCGCGTTGTATTAGCCCATCGAATATTGAGCACCAGTCCTCTTTCCATACACGTAATACATTAAAATTGCCGCTATTCTACGTGAATAAAAGGAACTGCCAGCTGTACTCGGCTAACAGTCTGCGTGTTCATCAATTCATTTAACGCATCGAAGGGTATATCAACACGCAACTCAAACTGGACACCTTGCGACATACTCATGCAGCACACTCAAGTAGCTCCCTTATCGAGACGGGGGGGTCGACATAAACCAATTCGTGTGTCCTTTTGACCGTTCTATAGATTCTTGATGATGGACCGATTTCTATATAGCGCCGAGAAGTGAGTTGGACAACTGGATTTCATACTATTGGCATCTGGGGTTTCCCGACACCAAGGTTGCTGATCATACTTTGGATCATTTCGATCGTAATGTGTACGGACTAAGGTACTGTGTCAGACATGCATTCACAAATCAAAAAATTAATGTCGATCATTCAACTGTAGCCAAAAGTCCGTCCAAAGGATCAGGAAGGATCTAGGTCTCAAAGGAACCATACAACAAGCTGCTACCTTCGAAACCATTACAGAGATCTACAAAGTTCTTCGAGCGCGTTTTCCGACAATGGGAGCCCGTCGAATGGTAACAGTTATTCGGCAAGAGTACTCAATTCGGGTTTCTGAGTAGGATTATTTATTATTCCCTATGACAGATTGAGGCTTAACATCCGGTCGTACTCTATAGGAAGTTAATTAATGAGTTTTTGTGTCATGTCGAGCCTGAGGCTGTAGCAAAACGTAAACACGGCCAATTCAAGCGGAGGCGGTTCTGGTCAGCGGGCGTTATGGAGTATTGGTCAATTGACCAGCACGATAAGTGGGGAAGGTTTGGGTTATGGCTGCATCTTGGGATTGATCCATATCCCGGCCGATTTGCATGGCTCAAGGTCTGGTGGTGTAATCGGAACCCTCACTTGCTGATAAACTATTACCTTGAGGCCGCTCGTAAAGTTGGAGGCATGTTCCTCGTGGCTCTCTTGATTTTCAAATGATTTAAGACGAGTGCGTCTAGGTATTCCCCTTCTCACAATGAGCGATCCAGGCCGAGAAAACAATGGGATTGCCAATATGCACACCTTGACCCGTCATCAGCTTGACCCGTCCCTGCGCAACACTCTGCAGCATCTCTTCTGCCGTGACAAAACAAACATCAAATCCGAAATAGGCTGGTCCCAATTTCGTGCACAATGGGCCCCCGGTTTTGAGGATCTCTTCGATTTCGGAGTTAACTCAGGGCTCTACACTGCATCAGACCCTCTTGAGAAGTACGTATACTGAGTCGTTGTTGATACTAGCCCACTGATCTGAAATGTCACGGCCAAAGTCTGGTCTTTCGATGGCTTGCGATCCCATGGCTTCAAGTTGAGATTGACAAATGGGTTGTCACATACAACTCTAGCCCTCGACGAGCCAACAAGCACAAGACTCTACCCCATGGAATACCCGATCTCATACATGCAAAACCTGAACGATTTAAGTCTAAGAACTTTCAGGTATGCGGAATAGTTGTGTCACACAGCATGGCAACTTTGCTAACATTGTCCACTGTCAGATCATGATCTCTACTGATATGTTTGATAGGATGCAACAAGAATGGGCACCACTCGATGACCCAGTCTTTCAGCTGACACCAACATCATTCCATAACCAAGCCAACAATCACTACACTTCTCTTGGGCGGCCTGCAATATCTAGTGGGACATTCTGGGATGTTTACAAGTTGCTCCTTGCCTGCTTCCGACAAGATCCTGTGGATGTCACTATTGAAGAAGAGTTCAACCTTGCTAATCTTGGAGCTGGTCAAGACATGGATCTGCTTCCTGGACTTCAGGAGCTACGTGTCAGTGAGGTTGTTGGAGATGGTGTGGTATTGCCAGAGGGTCACTACGAAGCAGACTTCACCTCAGATTCTGAGGATGAGGAATTTGTAGCCGATTTCACTGATAATGAGGAGTAGACTTTGGGGTCACATCTTGACGATACTTTTGTTTATTCACACTTGTTGATGTAACCCTTGTCCCTGAGGATATTTACTGTCCTGGACCCAAATTTTCGCTCTTACTTCCTCACCTACTGCCACGTCAAGTGCTCATATGAGTGAACCTCTAGGCTCCCATTATGCTGCTGATTTCACCAATGTTAAAGCTGCCATGGAGGGCGCCTGCGAGAACTGCGGTAATACTGCTATTCTGAAACACATGTACAACAAGGACCATTCAAAACTCGGTCGAGATCTGTGTTCCAACTGTTACCAGTATTACCGTAACAAGAATGGCACTGTACGTCGCAGCAGTGCACAGACACCACAGGTCAAGTATTCAACAAGTCATCGACACGATGTTCACAAGCATGTGGCCCAGGCACAGCGAGGTCATGAGTAGATACCCAATTCAGATGATTTACCGCTCACATGCCTTCAGGTTCCGGCAACAATGTGCAAGCCATTGGAGAGAGTAACGAAATGGAACAAGGTCGTCCTGCAGGATACATAATGAATACCTCTTCTGGGCCACTTAGTACACCGGGTCCATCCATTCATTTACCAGGAAATATTCCGCAGCATGCCATTCCTCCTCCCATAAGTAGAGGCCCCCAGCCTGTTGGCTATACACGAGTACATGCAACATACCCTGCAGAACGGCATGAGCGGATCCAACAGGCATACTCCACCCACAACGGCGAGGTTGTTGTTGTCGAAGTACGAATGGTGTTGATGCTTCCTGGTCGTGTGCAGGTGCAACTCATTCATGTATGTTCCACTCTTCTCTGAGCGACGGTATCTAATTATGTGACAACTCCAGGATTTCGTCGAAGCCGTGGATCACATACCAGTTCATATTGGAGCAGTGGCTTTGAAGAGAATGCTCTACGACGCCATAATCTCTAGGTGGAACAGATGGACCGACAACTTTCCCCTTCATATTGACCAAATTGCTATGCGGGATAAGATGTGGGTTATTCTTGAACCCAGTGTCCCGGATCACGATGCGATTGCGAGGTACTTCTTCAAAACTGGAAAGAAAGGAGCCCGAACTTTCAAGAGCGGCAAGACCGTTGTCAACTTTCACGTCCCAAACGAAATCTATGATGCCATGCTGGAGAAGAGAGATGCCAACGCAGAGAGGAATACGGCAGGGAGGAAACCGGCAGGAAAGAAAATTGTGGCGGCAGCAAGGGTTAAAGAGATTGAACCAAGTATGGCGGCAGATTTCACAGTGGGTACTCCATCGTGCCTCCGAACGATTCGTTTCTGAAATAAGAATTAGGTCGCTGTAAGCAAAGGGAAGAAACGAGCCCGAAGCGCCTCACCTACATCTGAACAGGATCAAGACTCTTCCGAAATTGAGATCACATCTTCCTTGAAACCTGTAGAATCTGTCATTCGCAAGAAGAAGCGCAGGGAGGTTACCCCCCACCAGTTGAAAAGTCCCAGGGCCACAAGCCGCTCTGACTCTGCACAAGGCACTTCCATACCAACAGAGCGTACCGCGTCAAAGTCAAAACCGCCCTCCCCGTCTGCTGAACGCATCAGCCAGGCGCTGAAAACACAGCAACTACCAACAAATAAAGAAATGAGTTCATTCTGTACGTCGCAAGCATCTTCCTGATAAATCACTCACGAGAATCTATGTAGTTCGTCTCACCACTTTCAATGTCGTTGTGTATCCTGTCGAGTGCCGAACGTGGGCGCAACTTCTCGACCAAGCTACAGAACCTACTCAAATATCTATTGGCAAAGATGCGAATAATTTTTACCTTGGGAAACCACTGACTTCAACCCTACAATTAGATTTGACGACTTCAAACATGAAAAAAGGAGGCTTCAAGCTGGCCGCCTTTGGCGCGTCAATGCCAGCAGTCTTCAAAGTAGGGCACGCGGAGGCCGTCTGTGCGAAGCGTACATACAATGCTGTAGAACGAGTTGTGGAGGTTAATGGATCACTCACAAAGAAGGTCGTTAACGTGCCACACGAGGGTGAGACGCAATTCCAGCACCTCACGATGGAAGTTTCGTGTCTTGTCTGGGCCCAAGCCTTACTTGATATCGTTTACGACTTCATCAAGGAGGAGTCAGAAGATCCGATGAAGTTACCTTTCCGCATTCCACAGCTCCGTTTTGTCAAAGCGGCAATCGCGATTGAACAGTCTCCAACGACATCTGTGAAGAAGACAACCTTCCTGCTCGAGGAGGTTATTGACACAAGTGCGGAGGGGCCGTTTAGGAAGTACCTTAACAATGTCTCACCAGAGCCGCTGGTGATGGAAACAAAGGAAGACGAAGAGCGGGCGAAATTTTTGGCGTTTACTCAACACGTGCAATATTGGAAGACAAAGAAGCAAGTGTTTGTATCCGATTATCAAGGTAAACAATCCATATCACCCGCAATTTAATCGATAACTCCGCTCAGGTGGCGATACGCTGTTGAGCGATCCTCAGATTTCATCAGCGGGGTAAGCCTCAATGTTTCGTTATAAGTATTTTGTATCTAAGCTCTTCCCAGCGTCCTTGGCCCTATCTTTGCAGAAGGTAATATACCTTTTGCTCACTGCAACTTCGAAACGATCCATCGCTGCAACCTGTTTTGCAAGTGGTTCAATGTACCTACTTTCCACCATGGCGCCTGATGGTCCCAATTCTCAACAACTTACTATCACACTCTTACTACTCCGTTCCAGTTTAATCTTCTCTGTCTACCATCCTTACCATACACAAACCCTTCTTTAGATTTTCCTTTTAATACCCCCTTACACACCTTCAGACTGGCGACAGAGACTCAATTAATAGTTCAATCACATGCGGGACAAGCCCATATCATTGTCAAGGATGGATGTGTTTGCGACGTTGGGCGTTCGGCGCCGACGCTGTGGGCTGTGAGATTGTGACTGTGTCACGCCATGGTTTGTTTGGTCACACATCAGTCACGCCGATCGGCTGGACCCTTTCCGGCGGTCGCTTAGCGCTTAACGGGCATCACTGATCAAAAATGGGGCAGTCCAGGTTCTGTTGCGATACGGATTGACTCATAAGGTGGGTGGGCCGCAGTAGCCGCGGCGCAGTTTAGCTTTTTGGCAGTGCTAGTGAGCTTCGAACCTCCCACGGGCATGTCACAAATGAGGATTTAAGTATGGAGGTCGCTTTTTGTTTGTCCACAGCATGCCCCCTAGAAATCCTGCTGCACCTCGCCCTAGTGGCACTCGCCCCTCAGTGGGCGCTCGAAGCGGTCCGCAAGTCAATCCTATCCCTGGTATGCACCTTTTATTGTGCTGTGTGGCCCTGTCATATAATGGTATGCGGTGCTTCCAAAGACCATGTTCAACCAGAAGGTCTCCCAAAAAGACCCAACTTCGGAACTGTAGGAAGGCCTATCGATGTAACCGTCAACGCGTACGAGGTAGGGTTGGCTGGAGGCCTAATGTACCAATACGATGGCATGTGCTATAACTATCTGTCTTGCTGAACACTGCTTGATACTGAATTTAGTTGGTATGTCCAGATTTTGGTGCATAACTTTCAGCGCGTCTTACGCATTAATAATTAGACATCGAGCCCAGCAACCGTTCGCGGAAGTTTAACATGGAATTGATACAACACCTGCAAACTGTTGTTGCACCCGACATATTCAACCCGCCAGCTGCATATGATGGAAAGAAGATAATGCACGCGGGGCATGATCTACCTTTGGGAGATAGAAACGCTCGAGTGGTACTGACATTCAAACCGCTCGGTATCCGCTGTTTATAAGTTTCTTTTTTCCAGTTCGTTGTCCCTTTCATCGAAGCGGGTCAGTCGACGAGCAAACGTGTCCAGAAACCGTACAAAGTCAAGATAACGAGAGTAGCAGAAACTAATTCTGAGTTAGACATATGCTTCCCTGATTGACAGTAGTCTCACTGACATGAAAGGGTGTTGAATCAACATGTTGCCCGGAAACATGTGCTTGATGAGCAAGTGCTAACCGTAATCACGGTATCAGTCTTTGATTTTATTATATGGGGATGCAGTCCTGACGTTATTTAAGACGCTCAATATTGCGAATCGCATGAAGTCATCATCAAAGTATCCTTCTAACTCTAAATCGTTTTTCGTCCCAGATGGCAAGCAAGCAATAGGCGGGGGATTTGAACTCTGGAGAGGTTTTTTCCTATCCCTTCGACCTGGTATCGGCAAGCTCCTTCTGAACGTGGATGTTTCAACCGGACTTATGTTTCGGCCCG
>QFEO01002973.1:0-11595 GCA_003316615.1 Amanita pseudoporphyria
ATACCTCGTGTGGAAGCACCAACGACAACTTCAGCTTATCACTTACTTCTGCATACCCGCACCTTCCAAAGGAGGAGGCCCGGCGGGTGGCAGAGGCGAGCAGTCGCAAAGAAGACATTTTATGAGTTGAGATTGGTGGCAGCTCCGTGTGTTTACGGATTTGCCAATTCGGCGTTTGCCAGGCCTTTTACCTTATATGGAAATTGGCCAATTGATTCACTATGATCTATACTAATGTTACATTCTTGCTATTGATTGACACAGATACAACGAAATCAATAATGCTTCACAACCCTCCATCATACGTCCTTCCGGTATAGTGGCCTGGTAAAAGATTAGGTTCACAACGGACTCCGCGCTCACTATTTCCACTTTAACTTCAGTATTGGTATTGGCAAGAAATATGAACATACATATCGTCCATGGCTTTCAGCAAATCATAGGTGATCTCCTGACTAACTACAGAGTCAAACTTGTAATCCGGATGCGACCTCACGAATTCCCGTATCCATGTAGCGGGGGTTTGGAGTTCTCCTAAAAGTCCTTGATTGAAGCCAATCAAAAAAAAGTCACATAGTGTATGTGTCACCTTTGGATCTTAGACGGATGAGATCAAGGTATTCCTTCACTCTGGCCAATTCGTCGACGCTAATATCAAGAGTATTTATGTAGGCATGTACAAGGCCGATTAATCCGGGGAAATTGTCTTCCTAATTTTCGTGCCGTTACCACAGCTTAACGAGACAACACATCAACTAACCTTTCCATTCATGATTTCCTCTAATGTCATCTCCTCGTATTCCCCTTCCACACGCCCACAGTGCCCCATGAATCCGTTCTCGGGCATTGGGACGGGAAGGAAACTGTTGCGCAGTTTCCTATCCTTCTGTCTTGGAACTCCCGTTGCGGTTTCTATTGGGGATGTTGACCCGGAAGACAGCTCGGAACCGGATGATCCGTCACAACCGAGTGCAAATACATTTTTACGGAAGAAGAACTTCTGCGAGCGAGTAGCGTCCCTCACTTGGGCCCTTTGCATGTTTTCGTCGACCTATATATCAGGTTCTAGACACAGCACATCACAACATACACCAACTTACCCTCGAAATGGGTACATAAAGTGTCAAGTCGAACGTAAGAATAGCCCGCGAGAGTAAGACGATGAACAAGGCATAGGCAGCATTCTCGAAATCGGTCATTTGGACCTCCATGCTACGGAATTCTACACGCCACCCGATTTCAGAATTTGCTGGAGGTGGCTTGAACCGTATTGTTTGCCAGTTCGTGGATTGAATATTCTACGTGCCTCGTTATTTTAAGTTCGCGTCTATTCGAGTCACGATCAAACCTCGAAATGACCGGTACTAATGGTATCGTCTTGCTCAATCGACTCCGAAAATATTCCCAATGGGTCGCGAATGAACAAGTGTGAAATATGCTTAGCCAGAAGATCGTCAATGCCTTGGCTGGGATCAATGCACGTCGCTTTACTATCCTAAATGATGTACTGACCATTCTCCCGTAATCGTTTATAGATAGCTTCGTCATACGGTGGATCTGTATCATTGTATTCAGGCCGGTTCATCCAATCGTCGGAGATATAAAGGTTGACACCGTCATAACGTGATTTGGGTATCCTAAACCGGTCGTTTTTCAACGGCTACTTGGAAGGGTATATTAACTTTCAGAAAAATCCGCATCGAAGAGCCTTACGCGCCTTTAAACCACGCTCCTCCTCTGTTCGATCATCTACGCTGCCAGCAATTACATTCCAGCGGCAATCGACATCTGTGAGGTAGCCTCTCCACACTGGACTAGCAGCAGTCAACGCTAGCTGCCAGAACATTTAATATTCCGGATCGTCTCACGACTAAATTCCCTCACCATTATAGGACCAACAGGTATCAATGCGTCATAAAGTCGTCTTGCATTAACAATGTCGCATGCTTGGAAGGTCAACTGTAAGCAACAACACCCCATTCCGAATCCCGACGCATCCATATAAACATGATCGATTAGCGCCGCACCATTCTTAGCCTCTAATTTAAAAATGGTTGGTATATATGACATGTGTGATAACGTATCAAGGCGTTACCTGAATCCTCTGGATAGATTGATCTGTCCCAAGGGATAGTAGGATCAATGAATGGTTTGGGAGTATTTTTATCAAAGAAGATAGGTAAGTTGATTGCTACTTTAGAACCTCGTCGTTGTCTGACATTGGTTGTCATTGTACTATATTTGGACACAAAACAGTTCAGGGATATATGGTCTGGATATTCATTGAGTCTGGACTTACGAAAAACGTGGGTGGGGATTTATTATCTCTTCAGGAAGAAATAGGCTATGGCTGAAACTTGCATTAGCTGGGTCATAATAAGGCTCGGTAAATTGCCCAGGTGTGCCAAGGCGAGGAAATGAAGTGAGCGACATTGGAATCTCATTCGGCTTGAGGTGTTTGCGGGCAAGGTTACGGCTAACCATGGAGTGAGGTAATATACTTCTTTACGTGTCCTGGCTTACCGATGAAGCATATTGGCTTCGACTGAAAGTAGATCCGCAATAGATCCGGTGTACGGAGAGCCGGGTGTTGTTTCTAGCATATAGTGAGCATACTCTGGATGAAACGTAGGTAAGGAGAAGCTGTAAGAGGAATAAGTTCAAGTGGCGACATCAAGCATGAAGCTAACTCTTCGGGACCATCCGCGCATAAATTGCTCACAATGGAACTCTCTGCTTGTATTTCCTGCTGTCTGAGGGATAGCCTTGCGGTTTTTTGTTTGTCATCGAAAACGACTATCATATATTCGATCTCGAAATTTGGCCTATCAGTACGGAGACTTGCAAAGGTAGTATTGAAAAAAAAAAACATACTTCGTCGCCCCAGAGCAGCTCGAAACCGCTCCTGTCCTTGAATCGATTCCAAGTATGCAAAAACTGAGTTATTCCATGCCAACGAAGGTGATCTGCATATTTCTTCGTTTCGTCCCATGTCAAGGGGGTTCCGAGAGACAAAAGGCCCATTGAGTGGCGAGGATTCAGAAATGTGGTTGTAGGGAGGAGAGGATTGACCAGCAGGGCGGTATTTATGCGCTGCCTATCTATATGATAAAACAGGTAGTAGAAAAAAGGGCCGTTCCGTTCGAGACAGCTGACCATTTGTGCTTCTTAATTCATACAACTATAGTTAAGCGTCAGACAGCCGGTGGGATCGCGAGTATAAGATGGAATATATAACATCGCCGCCTCAGGTACACTTGTTCCTAAGATATATTAAAAACGAGATGTCGCAACACCGGCATTTCCATTTTACGCTGCGATACTCATCTAATGTCTGTTTTTCGTGTGTCAAAGGCTAATTAGGTAAGTTTAACGCATGGGCTTCCATCTTTTGTACAGTATCACACTTCCCTGATTCTCCGCCAATCGGCTGTCTACAAACTAAACGTTAACTGCTATACATATTCATGTAGACATACGACTGTAGTTGAACCGAGCTGGAGGAGATGGCAAATTAAAGCTACCATAAACCGGTCCGAACAGCCTACTAATTGTCGTGAGAGAATCAACTTGGTTAAGAAAAACCAATCGACCGTGTAGAACTTCGGCTTATCGCTATCCACGTCTTTCGAAAGCCATCAAGACTCGGCGGGCGGCAGAGTCGAGGCGCAAATTGAACACCCCATACAGACCTTCATTTTTTCGCCTTGCACAACCATGAAAATCGCCACCTAGGCTTGCCTCAACTCGAAATGCCATTCTATGTTACATTCTAGTTGTAGTATAGATTGGTATGCGACAGATACGGGCACATAAATCCAATAAATAAGTTAACGGTAGCTCACAATCCGATGGACCCCTGATCTTGCACACTTCCAGTGTAGTCGCTTGGCAAGAGATCGGGTTCACGACGGATTCCACGATCGCTATTTCCACTTCAGTTTCAGTGTCGGTATCAGTGAGAACAGGCATAAACATACATATCGTCTACGGCTTTCAGCAAATCATAGGTGATCTCCTGACTGACCACGGAATCAAACTTGTAAGCTGGATGCGTTCTCACAAAGTTCCGCATCCACGTAGCAGGGGTTTGAAGTTGTCCTAAAAGCCCGTAGTTGGAACCAGTCAAATAATATAACCATATATGTCACCTTTAGATCTTTGACGGATAAGATCAAGATACTTCTTAATTTTTGCCATCTCGTCGACACTAATGTCAAGGGTATCTAAATAGGCGTACACGAGACCGATCAATCCAGGGAAATCGCCTCCCTGATTTTTTGCACTGTTCACCACAGTTCAACAAGATGACACATAAACTGACCTTTCCATTCATTATTTCCTCCAATGTCATTTCCTCGTATTCCTCTTCCACATGGGAACGGTGCTCCAGGAACCCATTCTCAGGCCTTGGGACAGGCGGGAAGCAGTTGCGCAATTTTCTCTCCTTCTTCTGTCTTGGAACTCCCGTTGAGCTCTCTATTGGGGATATTGACCCGGAAGACGATGAAACACTGGATGATCTACTACCACTGAGTGCGAAAATATTTTTTCGGAAGAAAAACTTCTGCGAGCGAGTAGCATCCCTTAATTGAGCCCTTTGCATGTTTTCGTCGACCTATCTATCAAGTTCCAAGCACGTCGCATGACACTATGTACACACTTGCCTTTGATATGGGTATATAAAATGTCAAGGCGAATGTGAGAATAGCCCGTGAGAGTAAGACGATGAACAAGGCATAGGCAGCGTTCTCGAAGTCGGTCATTTGGGCCTCCATGCTACGGAATTCTACTCGCCATCCAATTTCAGAATTCGCTGGAGGCGGCTTGAATCGCATTGTTTGCCAGTTCGTGGATTGAATATTCTACGTGCTTTATTATTTTAAGTTCGCGTCTATTCGAGTCACGATCAAACCTCGAAATGATCGGTACTAGCGGTATCATCTTGGTCGATTAACTCCGAAAATATAACCAGGGGATCACGAATGAACAAGTGTGAAATATGCTTGGCCAAAAGGTCGTCAATGCCTTATCCCGGCATTAGTGTACGTTACTCGACTACCCTAGACGATGTACTGACCATTCTCTTGTAATCGTTTGTAGATAGCTTCGTCATATGGTGGATCTGTATCGTTGTATTCAGGCCGGTTCATCCAATCGTTAGAGATATAAAGGTCGACACTGTCATAACGTGATTTGGGTATCCTAAACCGGTCGTTTTTTAACGGCTATTCAGAAGAGTAGATTGACCTTCGGAGGAATGCGTGCTGGTGCGTTTACGTACCTTCAAACCACGCTCCTCTTCTGTTCGATCATCCACGCTTCCAGCAATTACGTTCCAGCGACAATCGACATCTGTGAGGTAACCTCTCCACACTGGACTGGCAGCTGTCAACGCCAGCTGACGAAACATTTAGTGCATCTAATCGTTCAGTATTGTAACCGATTCCCTCACCATTATAGGACCAATAGGTATCAATCCGTCATAAAGTCGCCTCGCGTCGGTAATATCACATGCTTGAAAGGTCAACTGCAGGCAACAACATCCCATTCCGAATCCCATTGCATCCATATAGACGTGATCGACAAGTGCCGCTCCGTTTTTAGCCTCTTTTGTTTCAAAGAAAAAAAAACTCAGTATATACTACACATTGATGTAACAGAGATTTACCAGGGTCATCTGGGTAGATTGATCTGTCCCATGGGATAGACGGATCAATAAATGGTCTGGGAGTGTTTTTGTCAAAGAAGACAGGTAAGTTGATAGCTACTTTAGAACCTCGCCGCTGTCTGATGTGGGCTGTCAGTGTGCTATATTTAGGTACAATAAGTTTCAGACGTCGTAATCATCACCCAGTTTGGCTTACGGAAAACGCGCGTGTGGGTTTGTTATCTCTTCGGGAAGGAACAAGCTGTGGCTGGAATTTGCATCGGCCGGATCATGATAAGGCTCCGTAAACTGACCCGGTACGCCCAGGCGAGGAAATGAAGTAAACGACAATGGAATCTCATTTGGCTTGAGATGCTTGCGGGCAAGGTTACGGCTGATCATATGGTGAGATAAGGTACCCTGCCCCGTGATCGGACTTACCGATAGCGCATATTTGCTTCGACAGACAGTAGGTCTGCGATAGACCCAGTGTATGGGGAGCCCGGTGTTGACTCTAGCATATACCGACCATACTCTGGATGAAAAGTGGGTACCGAGACGCTATAAGCGGAATGAGTTAAATGACAACGACCGGTACGGGAACTGACTGTTCGGGGCAATCCGCGCATATATCGTTCACAATAGAGCTCAGCTTTTCCAGTATTTCCTGTTGTCTAAGGGATAGCTTTGCAGCCTTTTGTTCGTCATCGATAACAACGACCATGTACTCAATCTTCAAGGATTGACACAAGCACTTGCAGAAGTAGTGAAACGACGTACTTCGTCGCCCCAGAGCAACTCGAAACCACGTCTATCCTTGTGTTGATTCCAAATATGCAAAAACTGAGTTATTCCATGCCAACGAACGTGGTCTACATATTTCTTTGTTTCCTCCCATGGCAAGGGGGTTCCGAGGGACAAGAGGCCCATTGAGCAGTGAGAGAGGCCAGTTGTTCAGATGGGGTTTAAAGGAAGAAAGAAAAGTTGGGCGGGAGAGTACAGCATTTATAATAATGATTACTATTAAAAAGTAAGCAATATCTATCAAAATGGGACCTTATCTTATCTGATGCGCTAAGCTAACTACTTATAGGTGCAATGTCGTCATACGCGTCCCATCATCACCCGTTCACCCCATTCGTCGCCCATTTTAGACATATCTTCAACGCTAGAAGAACATGCCGTAACGCCCTTGTCCACAACTCTTCCTGATTGAACTGTAGCTTGATGGAAACGTCTCCGATTTTGTCTTTAGAAATCCTGATCGGGACCGTTCAATTCTACTGAATGTCAGCTGAGTAACCGATAGTGCTTACTGATGCGGAAAATCAACGCCACTGTCTTGTGACTTGATGTAATCCATAAGTTGCTTCAGGCAATCCAAAAACGCAACCATAGCCAAATCAAACCTTCTGTTGTGGAACAATCGGCCGAGGTGCAAATCTCCGGAACCGTACAACTCGTATGTCGCCTTGTCACCTATAGTTTTCTCTATACGGGAGAATGAGCCCATAGGAATAAGGCGGTACCTGTTCAACTTGGTGTAAATAGCACCGAATGACTTCAAGGAGATGCTCACTGTTCGAACGTGAAGTCAAGCTTGCGTGCAATGGTGTATAGAAGGAGTAACATTTGACCCCATGCGGCATTTATCTCTGCCCACTCGACCTAAACGACAGGTGTCATTTTTGCCTTACACACTTGTTCAAGTGCATACCTGAACGCCGGCAACACGACCTAGTCGTAGTCCATTAATGGTCCCAAATACTCCATCGTGTCCAATGCAAAATGCGTCATTATAAACATTTGTTCGCTCCAGTTTCTCGAGCGTGGCCGCATCAGTTGCATATGCTGCACGTAGGCTTGCTAGTTGGGCCGCCTGCTGCTCAGCGACGAGTAGCTGCTCGTTATGGGCCCGCCAGAAACTTGTTTCCATGAGTAAGTCATTAAGACTGGCATCAACAACTTACTCGATCTCCTCAGCTTCCAATGCTTTCTCATCCAGCTCCAATAGCCTTAGTTCTTCATCTAACTGCTCACGTTCGCGTTCAGCTTCCTTCAGCTGCTCTACCATCAGCTGCTCCTCTAGCCTCAGTTTTTCAATCCTTTTTTCGGCCTCTTCTTTCGACAGCCCTTGATTCTCTCGTTCCCTTTCTCTCCTGAGTTCTTTCTCATATGCTAGATAGCCGTCCCTTTCCTTCTTTATTTCGTCGAGCTGCCGTTGCAAAGTCGAAAGTAAAGTTTGTGTACATTCCGCACACAAAGGATGATCGATATCTGTCCGAGAAGAAAGTAGATTGAAAAGCCTAGCTGTCAAGCGCAAGCGATGGGAAAGAGGAGAGGGATTGAGAGGCTCAGCATCTTCCTGTTCTGCGGGTGTTGAAGTCTGATTCGATGAAGGACTCTGCGGTCGTACTGACTTCCCCTTTGTACGGGTCGGAGTAGGCGTTGGAGGCGGTATGTTACGTATGATGCTGTCCTGTAAAAGGACGAAAGACTCATTGGGTGGGAGAGGGGTCCGTTGCGTTTGCTTTGCATGGGCGATGGGTGACCTGGGTCCAGACAATCCGTTGGCTGCATTTAACTTTTGCCATGAAGTCCCGGGGGGTCCAGGCGATTGAGGTCCTGCCTGTTTCAATTCTTGGGGAACCCTTGCATTTGGAGGTAGGTTCGCTGCGATCGCGTCGTATGCGGAAGGAGTGAGATCTATCAGGGAAGCATCAAGCTATTGAGCAGAACACCTGAGGATTCCCATTTGTCCGTATTAGAGGAGGATTAGAGTACCTGCAGCGGTTCCTTACATTGCTGGCACACTATGGGTCCGTAGCTCATAATGAGAGGGCTGTTGACGGTTGTTTGAACCGAAAGGGATCCGGCACGGTAAGCGGCCCGCGCGGCTTTCAATGAAGCTACTACTAATGAGAACATGCCCGGCTTTACTACTCGACAGGTGGCCACAGTGTAATCGCCGAGCACTCTACGTTAAGTAAAGTATCCGTAAGGCAAGTTGCACTACCCTGTTTATCACGCGTTGAACATGCATTTGCTTTATCTCGGCGTCTTTCCAACTGGCTTGCAATGCCTTCTCCGACACGTTCGTATTCCGTAAAGCACGATTGCTATATACATAGCTTGCGGTTTCAACGCCTTCACTCTGTTGAAGCGTGCGTGCTTTGCATGCGCTGCCTTTAATTTGGGGGGTTGTGGTCCTCATCATCGTCCAGCAACATCGTGTCCCTCCTTTACCAAGGCACACGAACAACGAGCCGACTTGTCAATCCCAGTACGTATTTTTACCACCGAGTTACCATGTCTCACCAATAACTGCTGCAGGTGGCTATAGAATGGCAGCACGTGTATTCGCCGTCATAATAGGCATCGACAAGTATAAGTCCCGCTCTATTTCGAACTTGCATTCTTGTGCAAGTGACGCCAAAAAGATTGGGCGGTGGCTCATGAACGACTTGGGCGTACCCAACGAACACATATGCCAGCTGCTGGACAGCGAGGCTACGAAATCAAATGTAGAGGACACAATTATGCAACATCTGGTCAACAACCCAGATATTGAGCGTGGCGATGCCATGCTCATCTATTTTGCCGGGCACGGGAGCCAGCTCAGGGCTCCTGTGGACTGGTTCCAAGATAATCAGCCCGGTGGTTTTGTTGATATTATTTGCACTTACGACCACGATACGAAGAACTCATCTGGAAGAATAGTTGGCATATCGGACCGGTCGATTCACGCTTTGCTTCGTGAACTTGCTGAAGCGAAAGGTGACAATATCACCTTCGTCCTAGACTGCTGTTTTTCGCCGTTACAAGGGAGAACAAGTAATCGCGAACGGTCCCACGTTCGATGGACGTCCACGGATGAAGCACAACCAGACGATTTATATCAAGGCCTCTGGCCAGGCGCTCGAGGGAATCCTTATGCCAGAGGTTCTGGATTCTGCGAATTCCAACCCAAAACCCACACGTTACTGGCTGCATGCGAACAAGGCGGTAGGGCCATGGAAGGAAGGAACGGAGGCAGTTTCACCAGTGCTTTCCTTAAAATAACATCAGATGCCGCTCTCCACCGGACCTCTTACGCTCGGCTATATGATCTCCTGATTCGGGAACTGGGCGGGGCACAAAAGCCAGTCTGCCATGGCTCAGATAAGACGAAGATTATTTTTGATGCTGTTCCGTTTGTTGCGGATGGGCAGTTTGTTCCGGCCAAGCTCGACGACGTATCTGAACTTTGCATTGGAGTAGGAGCCGTCCATGGCATCACGATAGGAACTGAATTTACGATACATCTTCACAACTACCGTGGCTCAAAAAATCCTTCCTTAACTACCGTCCATGTCATCGAAGTAAATTCGACATGGTGTGTTGGCGAGTTACATAGCAGCGAGGTCTCTGTGCCAAAGAATACCTGGGCTCGTTTATCTCGACTGAACAATGCGATACCATTTAAAGTCAAGCTCAAAGCAACGTTGACGTCTTTGTTTCGGTACTTGAAATTGAGGCGTTCCTTACCTACAAAAGCCGATAAGGCCGCGTCAAGCCATTTAGGCTCGAACATTGTCCGCGTCGACGACAAGTCGCAAGCAGACATATCTTTAAGCATTGATCGCCACGATATCGTCGTCGATCGGTACGACCAATTGTTGTCTACTACATGCCTTCGGATGATCAAAATTGAAAAAAGATCGGGAATAGAAGTCATTAATGATGCAGCCCGTTTCCACTTGAAACTACATTCCGAGAATCCGGAGCACCCACTAGGAAACCTAGTTATCATGGAACTTTACAGCTTAGACCCTCTAACTTGGAACAGGAAGGAACCAAATCTGCTTGTTGATGGACGAGCGACTATCGACCGTGATCAATCTGCTATGTTCACAGCCGTTATGCGAAACAAATCAGACTATGATCTCTGGCCCTATCTCTTCTTCATGGACTCGAACTGCTACGGAATTACCATCTTGTATCACCCCGACCTAACTTTACCGACGGCTCCCCTGACTAGGCATAGCAGTTTGCATGTCGGGTCAGGTAAACCGGGGTCTGAGTCGCTTATGTTCGCACTTGCAGACCAAAACCTTGATTCGGGGTTCCTCAAATTATTCCTAACGACTTCTCCTGTTCCAATGAATATAATCGAACAAGGCCCTACGGAGGAGTGGTTTCACTCGGCTGGCTATTTGGAGACTTTTTCACCCTCGTCCTTTAGCGACGATGATATTTGGGATGCCTCTCTCGCTTGTTTATCTTTCGTGAAAGATGATAAGTATTAAAAACCATTTATTTTCACCGAGCTGGTCTTGGTGCGTTTGGTTAAATTTATTGCTACATCCGTTATTAAATATTAGCTATGTACGAACGACAATAGATTAATGACTGATCTTATTGTGGTGACGTACTAGTACGTCACGAAGCACATGATGTGACGCCTCGTTCCCAGACTCGCGCCTCTGAATCAGCTCGAGCCTCAGCATGAAGGAAGATGGGGTGGAGCCCAAACAGGCATCCCAAGAAACTGAAAGTCTCGTCAAGCGTCTTGCTGGTCCTTCAACCGGAAAGGCAGGGTACTGTTACACAATATCCTCGTTTCAGACTTTGAGGTGTCTAAATGACCACTTCGCAGGCTTGCAAAGGACCAAACTGAAATAAATCGTATTATTGCAGAGGCGTCAAAGGGTTCAAAGTTTTATGAGGTAAGGAAGTTGTCTATCTTGCTGGAATCTCCATATATAGCTAATGTTCGAACGCAGAACGAGAAGCGGAAAGACAAGGAGTTGACAGAACATATACAACACATACTCAGGCAACGAGATGGAGCCATGAAAGATGCAGACATCAGTACGCGAGATGTATACTACTTCAATAAATCTTCTGAGCCGTTCTGTGCAGAAAAGATTGAAGCGACCGTAGATCGTATGGTCAGTGAGACA
>QFEO01002975.1:0-10943 GCA_003316615.1 Amanita pseudoporphyria
ATTGCCGAATCTAGAATCACTCAACTTCGAGGCACCCTTCATCTATGAAGAGGATGCTATGGTCAATCTGCTCACATCCAGATGGCGAAAAAACAGAATCACAGGAGTAGATCCTTCCTGTGCTCAGTTGAAGCGTGCCATCATCAAGAACAACGGCAGCACGTTCGAGAACGACGTAGCGTTACGGGTACAATCACTGATAGATGACGGTATGAAGCTTGAACTAGTAAGGATTACTTATACCCCCGAGACAATCTAGTGGAAGGCTGGTCCAGGTGAATGCTATGCTTATTGAATTATCGTGCTCTATTTTTGCGCAGAAAACGGTAGCTTACAGACAGCTTTTAATAAAAAGCTGCAGAGGCATGCCCAAATACGTTCGACCTGAGTACAACTAACAGGTATATATTCGTTAAATGACACTACTTGTTAAAGCTCGAGAGCTTCCGATGCCGGAAGTGGCTTCTCGGCTTGGGGGGTAATTCGAGCCCCATGACGGCGCTCGCCCGTGTTCTTGAAGTCAATGATAGCAGACTAAAACTGAGTTAGGGGCGCGAATATAGCAGCAAGTAATACTTACATGCGCAGTAACACGATTGTCCCAGACAACGACGGTGTTCGGCGCCCACTTGACTCGCGCTTGGTTGTCTGCACTCTTATCTATATGGTCATATAACAGTTTCAAAATGGCCTCTAAAACAGACAATCAACTCAAGCGTCAGAACACACGGAAAATAACTCTTTTTCTAACCAGATTCTTCGCGTTTGAGACCAACTATACGACGAGTGAATTGCCTGTTCACATAAAGTGCCTCTTCGCCAGTAACTGGATGTCGCCTAACGACAGGGTGTACGTGTTCCACAGGCTCCCTGCGAACGACACCGCCTCTTCTTCCAGAGCGGGAGAACTCCGCCTGCTCGACACCAGAATGGACAGCCTTGAGGGTCCGAAGGAATGCCACGAACTGCAGTGAGAGTTTCTTGAGAGAGGCGACCTGTGATATAAAGAGTGTGTCACCGCCACTCTTCGGTTGGTCGAGAAGGAATAACGTGGTCAAGCCTGGAGGTTGTCTCTCGTAGGATACGTCGGAGTGCCAGACAACGGATGTGATAGCCTCATCGTACTCGAAGTTGAAAGTGGTGTTAGCATCCCTGTTAGTATGATCAGGTATATGTCGACTCATTTTCTGCCAAATACGTTTACCTGTATACAAGGTGGATTTCAGGATATCCCCTCGGATGTCCCGAGGTAGGGTGAATATGCAAACTACCAAATTATTCATTTGTGAATCGCGCCGGAAAATAATGAGTTACCGTCCAAAGTGTGTGCCCCATTGGCGGTAGAATTCTGGACCGCGGTCGATAAAATCCTGTTGGTCACGGAAAACCAAAACACCACGCCGAGCAACCTGTAAGAATGTTGGAGCATTACGATACAACCAAGCATTGAGCTTAAATGCGAACCTCCAGGGCCAACTGATCACGACCATTGCTGTCAAGTTCTGCCAAGTTCACACCGACGACTTCAGTGCCCAAATAAGGAGTGATCTCAACGACACTAGTTGCGTTCTGAAGGAACGTTCTAGGGTTTGGGTGATTCAATGCACGATGGCCTGGATCAACGTGCTCAAAGGGTGTCAGAGGAGGGTAACGTTCTTGCGAGAAGTAAGGCAGGAGGTGAGCATATCGGTACGATTCTTCCTGCTTCTCTTCCTCCGCAGGCCGAACCTTAAGTGGTTTTTGCGCAGTCTGAGCGGGCTCGGTAACGGTAACGGATGGCATTCTAGGATGGAGAGGAGAGTTCTGTGCTTACTGAGGACTGACATATCTTATACAGTCTGTCCTTTGTCATCTCGTCATTTGACAATCGAAAGGCGCCATCCATCGTCAGTCTTGTACCCAACGATTTTTAAAGCCATCGTAGCGACCGGCATAGTCATGCGTGACCCCTTGGGCGCAAGGAGTGCTTAGATGCGTCATAGAAGGCACCATACCGTCGACCCTGGCGCTTGGGACGGCTATCGGTACAAATTGCCAAAAGGGTACCCGATATCCAATAACAATAGCAACAATAAGGCGTGAGTTCCAAGTTCCCATACTGTCCACTACCTCGCTGGCGCTTATGCGGCCACCGCTACATAGCTGCAGCAAGGATGGAACCGCTGCGTCTGCTTCATCGTGATTGCCAGTGGCAATGTTAGATGGTGGTTGTTCGCCGAGTTAAAATGACATTGCTCAGCGGATCCGCCCGCTGTGCGTAGTGGCTATTATTATCCTTTTTGTGTTGATAACTAGATCAAGCCCAATTCATCGTTATTGTCTTATTGTCTCATGACCTACCATGTCAAGCGAAATGAATGTTACGCTTCATGTGGCCATTCTTAAAGGCGTACCGCCCGAATACCCAGCATCCTCTTTCCTCTCGCTAGGAAACACTCTCCCATTCGCCCCGTTCGCAGGTCACTATGGAGGACGCGAAATATTACAGCACTGCGACGGTACCAACGTCGGCTCAGGGTTTCTTTCGACCTCGCCACGTCCCAGACGTGCCAGATGATGTCGATTTCCTGATGGACCACTTGAATGACCCCAACTTTGACTTGAAAAAGCCCGCAGATGTGTACGCCAATTCAGAGAATTGGGAAATGCCTGGCAGAAAATTATACGAAGGCTCGACGGCTGATACTGACTCTCAGTTTGATCGCTATACGGCATCGGGGGCAGAGTCAAGAAATTCAGCCTCCATCGACTTCGAAGAGTAAGTACACCACGACAGCTCTTCTCGCTGGCACTTATTTTCATTTTTATTTTTCTAGCGAATCGCCGTACCCTGAAGTGCGCGCCGCGGTTGTAAGCACGGATGACCCGACTATGCTCGTAAACACATTCCGAATGTAAGTTACTCTAGTGCTAATAACTATGTCGACACCTTATCAAGTACAGGTGGCTGCTTGGCATCACCTTCGTTATCATTGTATCAATGTTCAATCAAGTGCTTTCATTGCGTTGTATGTTGTGTTTTTCGCAAGGTGATCACTTGATGCTAATGTCTCTTTGGCAGATCCTTCAGTAGCAATCACTGGCCTTGTCGTGCAATTGGTGTCCCTACCAGTTGGCAAACTGCTAGAGAGGGTTCTACCAACCAGAAAGTTCAATACCTTCGGATACCAGTGGTCTCTTAACCCGGGACCATTCACGATTAAGGAACACGTCTGTGTGACGATCATGGCGAACGTTATTGTCAATGGCACACTTGCCTCTGACATCCTTATTGCGCAGAAAGTGTTCTACAAGCAGCATTTCTCACGCGCATACGAGATTCTCCTCGTTCTATCTATCCAGGTTATTGGCTTTTCTCTTGGTGGAATGCTTCGCCAATTCGTTGTCTGGCCAGCAAGCATGATTTGGCCTGGTGCTCTCGTTAACTCCGCGCTTTTCAATACCCTCCATAAAAACTTTGGAAAACGTGATCGGGGACATATGACCCGCGAACGGTTCTTCCTTATTGCCCTTATTTGCAGTTTCGTCTGGTACTGGGTACCTGGATATCTTTTCACGGCCTTGAGTGTCTTCAACTGGATATGCTGGATTGCTCCAAATAATGTTGTTGTTAATACGCTGTTCGGCACCTCTACGGGGTTGGGAATGAGTGTTCTTACTTTCGACTGGTCACAGATTGCCTTCATTGGTAGCCCCCTAGTCACTCCGGTATGTCGACTGATTCTCGTTTGTATGCCTCTCGTCCTGACCCCTACTTCTAGTGGTGGTCACAATTGAATACAGCCACTTCCTTCATAATTATTGTCTGGATTATCTGCCCAATCCTATATTGTACGTCGATGTGTCTTTGTGGCCTTACTTTTGCTCACTTGCACCTCAGTTACCAACACGTTCAATTCTGCTTACTTCCCCATCTCTGCTTTCAATACGTGGGACAACACTGGAGCACCTTACAATTTGTCAAGGGTCGTTGGTACTGACGGCTTCTTCAACGAGCAGGCGTACTCTAATTATTCTCCACTTTTCGTGTCGACGACACTTGCGCTGGAGTATGGAACAGCCTTTGCAGCGTTCACGTCCATTTTTGTGCATACATTCCGTACGTAGTTCTTTTATTCCTTCGTTCCGTGGGACTGACGGCTCCATTTCAGTATGGTTCAGGCGTGATATTGCACGCCGTTTCAGAACGTCTCTGAAAGATGAACGTGATGTTCACTCACGTCTTATGCAAGCATACCCTGAGGTCCCGTTATGGTGGTTCGGTGCTGTCTTTACGATATGCCTCATTTTCCTGCTCGTCGCAATAGAGATAGGGAAATCAGGGTTGCCGGTGTGGGCTTCATTGCTAGCGTTGTTTTCCGCAGCCATTATTTCACTACCAATCGCTATGCTCGCCGCGATCACCAATCAGCTCGCAGCCTTTCAAACCATTCACGAAATGCTAGCTGGTTATATGCTGCCTGGTCGGCCCATTGCTAATAGCATCTACAAATCGTTGGGCTATACGTGCACGGCGGTAGGCGTCACTTTTGCGGGCGATCAGAAACTTGGGCATTACATGAAAATCCCTCCTCGGATCTTGTTTTCCGTGCAAATTATAGCGACCATTATTGGCTCTCTCGTGGTAGTGTTCGTGCAGGATTGGATGCTGGATAATGTGAAGGACATTTGTACACGTCATCAGTCAAATGGCTTTTATTGTGCATCGTCCACGGCCTTTGCACATGCCACGATCGTCTGGGGTGGAATTGGTCCTAAGCGCATCTTCAGCCCAGGAGCTCCGTAAGTCTTTATCTATTATATTACGAGTCGTTATTGAAATACATTCTTAGATACTCCTCACTACTCTGGTTCTTCTTAATTGGCGCTCTTCTGCCTATCCCTTTCTACTTCCTCGCGAAGCGCTACCCGCTGTCTTTCTGGCGTTACGTCAACATACCAGTCATGTTTGCTAGTCTATCCGACATACCGCCAGCTTCGGGCCTCAACTATATCTCGTGGGCATTAGTTGGATTCATCTTTAACTATTGTATTCGTCGCTACCACTTCAGGTGGTGGATGCGATACAATTATATCCTATCTTCTGCGCTCGACGCTGGAGTAGTGCTATGTTCAATTGTTATCTTCTTCTGCCTTGCTTATCCGAAAGGCGGTATCGAGTTGAACTGGTGGGGAAATGAGTGAGTCAATTTTAATCTGACTATTCGAACAGCGTACTAAATGAAGAAAAGTTTCTGGAAGACCACTGCAGATGCAATGGGCTCATCTTTCTATGTGATCGACCCGAATAACCCCGTAGGCCCAAAGACATGGTCGTGAGCTACTCGGTTGTAAAGGATTCTAGGGCAATTCATGATTTGTATCATTGGGATATCGTTTCTTGGTTATTTTACTCCCGAGGAACCGCATTAATGTACTATACCTTTGACCGTACCTTTGGGTACGGGTTTGACCCTCTGGTGGTCTTTTCATTTACTGGACAATTTTTTGTATTAGTACTCGGGCCCAAGTAGCGCTAGGTTACTTGCATTCTTCACAGCGTGAATAGACATGCATTAAACATTTAAATACAACCCGTTAAACACAATGTATTAAGATACATAACTGAAATCAGATGCAGCCGAAAAGGATGTGCATCACGTCAAGTTCAACTAGGAAGACCCCAGATCCTGACCTCCCTGCCTGTAGCACCCCACATTTCCTTGCCCTGTTCGCCAAATACAATATCAGTCATCTCCCCCCCTTCTTCAAGTTTAAGTAGTTCCTCCCATGTCTTGTGTGCAAAAATTCTACCACCCAAACTACCGGCCACGCCTAGGAACTGGGCGCTGACATCATATGTCACTCTATTGATCTTGAAATCGTCTCCAAGAGGTATGGAGTGGGTAGTCCTCTGCTTGCGCAGGTCCCATATAGCAACCGAAGAAAGGGAATCGGGGGCAAGGAGGTGATAACCATTTTCAGAGAAGGACAACGTATGGACACTGAAAGGCGTGGCGGCTTCGGGTACTAGAGTGGCGGCAATGGCACCAGATCTGATGTCATATATTTGAATCATGGATGTTGGCGTGCCTAGAGCAATAAGTGTTCCATCAGGGTGGATGGCCAACGACGCGAAGGGATCATCCGCGGGCGTAGACCGGAAAATTTGATTGAATGTATTTAGATCGTGCATAGAGTACGTCCTATCAGCAGAGGACAGGGCAAGAATGATTGAAGTGGGGTGAACAGCCAAGCCAGTGATTTCTCCCTTATGGGTGTGAATCGTAGTTTTAGGTATGTACTCGCCCGAATCGTTGTCGTGTGACCATATTTTGGCAATCTTGTCTGCACCGGCTGACAAAAGTAACGTAGGGTCTCCTTCGCGTTCGCGGAAGGCTACTTGGTTAATTTTCTTGGTATGCCCCTTCAACGACGCCAAGACTTTGTCTGTGTCCCTATCGTACAACTGGACAACCTTATCGTTCCCCCCGGTTAGGAACTGCGAGGGTTTCAACCGAGAGACTGCCAAAGAAGTGATGCCAGCAGGAGATGCTGAATGGAGGGACGGTATAACGTGTTTTGAGGTGAAAGTTTTCACGTCGGCGACAGACACATGGTCTGCAGGAGGTTTTCGCTTCTTTCGCGCAGATGAGAGCGCTTGATGCGTCTCGTCGATCTTCGCGACGACGTCTGCAGGCAGGCCCTCTTCAGCTGAGGGTTCTTCCGTCATTTCAACATCAGTGGGCGCTGCTGAAGGCGCAGCACCAATTGTCGCCGAAACATTTGCAAGTGCCCTAGTTATGCGTAATTAAATATAAAAAAAGAGTGAGAGGATGCATGATTTTCGTACTCTCGTGCTGCGTCACGTTCCTGCATGTAGCGGGCAATCACTCTGGTTGCTGCATCCTGAGCATATAATGCATAGCTCAGCTCTTGTCGGAGACTGTTGTTTTGTTGTTTTAGAGCGAACACCTCTAGCATTAATGCGTCCCATTCGTTCGAGAGTGTTTGAATAAGGGCAGGAATGGAGGAATGCGAAGGGGGCCGCGGGGCCGCAGTGTCCGGAGCTATAAGGAAAAGTCACCCCGGTGTTTCCACACGGTTTAAAAGGTACATACACGCTTTAATGGCGATCAGGTCAGACTCCTCGAGTTTTTCGCCCGTGACTGGGTCGGTGTCATTTTCGGCTATGTATTTTACAATGAGGCGGCGCTCATAGACATTTCCGGACTTTGCAGAGACAACGGGCTCCTGGGGTATCTCGCCTGAGATTGCACAGTAGAACATGGAGGTGAGGGGACAAGTTGGAAAGACCTGTTGTTTTCCCTTGTTTGCACACAATTCTTCTATCATGTCCGAGAAACAGCAGCGGCTCGTTCTCGCTATTATTGACTTCCTCAACCAATCCATCGACGATGGCACCGTGAAGACTGACGACAAGGAAAGTCTTGAGGTCGCTGGTGAGTAGGGTCGCTTTGTTGTCATGTTTATGGTGCAGTCTTATCTCGCTCCGTAGTGCAATGTATCGGTGAAGCCTTTGGCGTCGATCCCTCCAACCAGGAGCAAGTCGAACAGCTTAGTATTAAGCCTGCGACGTTGCAGAACATACTCGATGTTTACCTCAAGACTAGGGACAAGATGGGCTCGCAGGCCCAAGCGTCAACGTCTACCGCTCCCGGGGATAAAGAGAAGGCGGATAAATTCAAGCAGGACGGAAACGGTCTCATGTCTCAGAAGAAATACGATGAAGCAATAGAGGCTTATAATAAAGCCATTGCACTCAACCCAAATAACCCTATTTACTACTCAAATCGGGCAGCAGCGTATTCTAGCAAGAACGACCATTTGGCAGCCGTGGGCGATGCAGAAAAAGCCATATCAATAGATCCTAACTTCATCAAGGCATATCATCGATTAGGGTGCGACTTATATACATGTCTCTTAAAATCGGACTCCTGATCTTATCCTATTTAGACACGCGCAATACTCTCTGGGAGACTTCAAAGCCGCCGAGGATGCATTTGAGAGAGGTTTACGATTCGATCCCGCCAATGCTAGCCTTAAAGCTGGACTACAGAATGCTCAGGCTCGCATTACATCTGATGACTCTGCGGGTGAATTAAACAGATCATCTGCGGGCGGCTCGGGTGTACCAGATTTAGGATCTATTGCGGACATGCTCCGGAATACAGGCGCAGGACGAGGTGGAGGCATGCCCGACCTCGCCTCTCTAATGAACAATCCCCAAGTTATGACGATGGCACAGCAGCTTGCATCAAACGGGGGGCTTGCTAATTTGATGCAGAATCCTTCAGTGGCCGACATGGTATGCATCTTTTTCTCTTTGTTCATATAGTCAGACGCTCAGGGCGCGTTTATTGCTGTAGATGAACCGCGTCCAGTCTGGCAATATGCCATCTATGCAAGAATTGATGTCCAATCCAGCCCTTCGAGATTTGTGAGTAACCTATACTTTTTCATTCTTAAGTCTCACAATTCCCTATAGAGCAGGTCAATTTATGGGCTCAAACCAGGGTAGGGAGGGACAATGAGCTCTGTATCTGCTTAATTTTCCATACAACTATACCACGTGAATATCTTAATGCGGGTAACATGGAGTTCTAAGATACTCTGTGAAACAGAGCATCACCTCACAAGCTCGTGGTAGACTCAATGACAAAAAGCAGGGGTGGTTCAAGCTTCATATTGGTGTACACACCTTACAGAAGGCGTCGAGACTGATATATTGATACAAGGAAACATCACAGCTATGGCATCTTCTCGGTATATAAGCACGACAAAATCCCGAAACATGAAAGCTGTCCGCACTGAATCAGAAATGCAGGGAAAAGGAGTTGGTCGATATGCGTCCTGAATGACGAGATTACCATGTAATATATCCAATGTTGCGGAAAAGTATGAAAAGAGGTTGACTAGCTGAAGTAGCAAAGCATGAATGAAAAGCAATTTGCGTTGAGGGAATAAAAAATTTGAACGGTTACGACGCGTTGAATTTGACATGATTACATTCTCTACGCCCGCTGCGTTAGGCCGAGTCTCATTGCTACTGCCGAACCTTAACCTCAGCGGAGGCCCTTCGACGCATCTTCTTGGCCTTCACAGGTAGCTGCCGCGCGAGGACTGGTGGAACCACAGGTAATTGCGCAGGCATATTAGCAGGATGTCCCTGAGATTATGTTTGTTAGCGAAAGGCAAGTCAATCTTGACCCACTCACGTGCTTCAGGTGATACCTAAGGCCACTTGGCTGCTTGTAGGCCTTGAAGCAATTCGGATGGTGGCACACGTAAATTCTCTTCGTATCTTCAGTTACTTCCGTGTCGGAGTTAGGGCCAGTAGCGGAGGACCCTTGTGTACGTTCACCACGAAGCTGTTGAGATGAGAATTTCGTCGACAACGCGTAGCGGAAATGAGCAGTTGAGCTGAAAATAATTAGTTAGGTGAGGAGAAAAGGAACAAAGTCAAACAATACATTTGTAAGTGATATTGAAGACCGTTGAGCGTCTAGGATGACGTTCCAGAGTCATTAAACGATATATAATTTCGTAACACATGACACACACCTTCCATGATTTATCACATCCTGCGAGGGCACACCGGAAAGGATTTTCACCCGGTGGGTCAAATTCATGCTCGCTCTTGCAATGGTCAAATAATTCCTTCGATGTCGTGTAGCAAGCCGAGCTGACGGGAGCGTCGGGTGGCCAACATTTCTCATGACCACAAGCGTACGGCTTGATCGACGGGCTGCGAAATGATTAATGTGTTGTTCAAAGTGCATTGTATAATCAACACTCACTCTGATGTTATAGCTAGATTTGCGGAGAGTCGAGTTGTGCCCGGAGCCTTTAGCACTCTTCTGGCAATCGTCCTGCGAGGCCGTCTGTGGGTATCTGAGGCAGGTTCTCTAGGTCTTTGTGTCGGGGAGAATAGAAGAGACCCGCTCGTGTGTGGATCACTTGAGGGTAAATCAATCGGGGATATAGCATTTGGACTGGAAGTAGGAGAGAAAGACGACACGAAGTTGATCGGCGTGGAGGTCGTTGAAGACAGGTCGTCGTATCCGCCATCGTCACACAAGAAGCCGTTAGAGTGTTGCAAATGTCGAGAGTGCTCGACGGGCGACAAACCAAAAGCTTCGAATGGCGAGGAAGGGGTCCAAGGGCTCCCATGGGGGGGAAGCGCACTTGGTTGAGCCATATCCTGAGGACTGAAAAGCGGCGAGACGGTCGCCCCACTGATATCCAGCGTCTGGTCATTATGTACTGCAGGGGTGTTGAAACCAACTTGGGAAAAGATATGTCCCAGATCCAAGGAATCGCGGAATGTCGATATATCGCACATCAACATCGGCTGGTCCTCTGCATTATATATTAATTGATTATTCGGACTAGCAGGAGAGACAGAAGATGAAGGAAAATCTTGGTCGCAATGATCTTCAATGAGGTTTGGAACTGGTGACAGGGTACTGTAATGCTGAGGTTCCGACAGAGCTGCGCTTAGTGAAGATGAAGAGAACTGAAAAGGTGCATTTTCCACATCCGAGAAAACAGGGACAAATATTGGGTATGAATCTTCAAGTTGGGTCGTAAACTGTTCCGGAGTATAAAAAGGAGACCAGTTTGCCAGCGGAGAGATAGATTCCTCTGCCGATTCAATTAGTAAAAGTGGACTTTGGATATCTTTATGTGGTGATGGTTCAAAGAAGGGTATCTGAGGTTGGGCAATATGGTGTATTATATTTGCCTGCAAGTTCCTATGAGATTTCTTGCGCTGTAGAAGTCGCCATCTATAATTGAAACCTAGTATCACAGGAACGATGGGAAAATAAAAAATAACAATTCACCTGTTCCTGCATGCAAGACCACTGCGCTGAAGCACTTGCCCAACTTGGCCCCACTTTCCACCAATGAGGTTAAAAGTTTCCATGAGCTTGGTATCT
>QFEO01002983.1:0-22219 GCA_003316615.1 Amanita pseudoporphyria
CCCCTGGCCCCGACCGTGTCATCTATGATACTCGTGGTAACCTCTGTGGTAAGTGTGGTCCAAACTCGGTTAAAGTACCATCCTTATAGGCCTGACCAAATCAGGATGCCTTACTCATACCGGCGCAAGTGGTAATGGCTTCGTGAAATGTACTTGATATCGTACGTTTCCCGACTTGGAATCTGACAATTGGACCATCTTTGGTGGAAGGCTGTTCCAGAATATGAGAACGTTGATGCAACAATTATATCAAGTTCCCTTATATTATGGACTAAAAGCCGCTCGCGTATGTATTTCCAGAAACGTAGCTCAACACCGCATTCATTGATCCGAGTAAAAATGGGCTCGAAGCCGTGCCTTCTCAATGAGATGAGTTCCAATATCCTGCATCGTCTGTCTCATCCTCAGTTGCATGAGTGGGAATTTGAGAAGCAATATTTCTCGTATGGTTCTGCTGCAACCTAAATACGGCTTGCAGCAGGAGGTGTGATGGAGTACTGGCGTGTCTTGTTAGAGGAAAGCACTCCAGATCAGATGTACATGTAATAAGTCATCGTCACGGTATCACATCATGTTTAATTTATGGAAGATTCTTTTGCTCATATCTCTATCATCAACTCGTTTAGTCGGTACAACGAATGAATTCGCCGTGCATTACACGATGAGCGTACATCAGTTATGGTCACTTTGACTTTCCCCGTGCTGGCTGAGAACTGTGGAGAACATGTACGGGAGGAGTGTACCGGGTTAGCTACACACGGTACATTCACAATAGTACCTGCTTAAATACACGACCGCTTGGATACCGGAACGCAAGTGTAGCACATGGCGGTCGGTGCATGTTGAACCCTTCCGCCTCGTCTACATATGGTCCTTCGCCTCGTCCTCACTCCCATCATCACTATGCTCCACGAGCATATGCGCGTCCCTCATCCTACTCGGCCTCCTCGTCTGATTGTCCAATTCCAACAAGAGCGAACCATGAAAAATCACAGGCATCTTATCCATCCCCGAGGTGCTTATTTGGAAAGTTCAGGCCGTTGGGGGGTCCTTTAACGAATTTTTTCGTCGTTCTGGTTGTTTTATCTTACGACGATTGACGCTACGGCTAGTTTCCAATATTACCGTCGTCTGTGACGAAAGGGCTTAAGCCGCCTTGGCATACGATCGGTATAAAGAATGGTTCTCGTTACGTATCACCGATACGACGTGAGAGTATATCCTTGATACAATCGCGTCTTCGCCACGCCAAGCCCGTAATCTATCCTGCCGCATGGTACAAATACAATTTTATGTGAGATCTTGATGCCGAAGCACTCTAAAAAATACATTCGATCAGTCGCGAAGGTAGGGAACACATGCAATTTTTTTTGTGGCAGTGTGGTCGATGGTCCAAACTCATTTAGGCAACCTTGGATCATTTGCTTTCTGACATTTGTCATTCATGTGAGGCGCTTCTTACTTCACCACGCTGATGCAGAAGGGCCGAAGAAAACGCTTCTGAATATATTTGCTGAATCCAGATATAAAAGAACAAGATGTAGAACAGCCTGGGTGCTATTCGTTAAGCATGCAGCTGCCCGGTATCACGTTTCTGTTTGGTGTCATGGCCTTCTCTGCTGTCAACGGCTTCGTCGTTAAGCCACGGCAAGCAGGCGGTTGCAACTGTGCAGGTACGTCGTCTAGTTTAAGCCTAGCATTTTCAACGGTATACCGAGTAGCTAGGGAATTTGTATGACACAACTTACCTCGATGACAGCATAGCCGCTGCACAGTCGGGTGGTGCTGGGTGGGTATTTATTTACTTGAATGATAGTCGATGTCTTGAATCAAGGCCGTAGGAATTATCCACATCAGTACAATGATTTCGAGGTATGTTACCTCACATTGAACTTCACGATGCTCATATTGTTCAGGGGTTCTCGTTTCCTAATTGTGGAGGAACTCTTTTTGAATACCCCATCCGTGCGGGAGATGTACCTTATTCTGGTGGAAGTCCTGGACCCGATCGTGTCATCTATGATGACTCTAGCAATTTTTGTGGTGAGTATAACCCATACTTGGGAGAGGAATCACCCTTACGGACCTGATGTAATTAGCATGCCTTACTCATATTGGTGCGCCGACGCGCAATGGTTTCGTGGAGTGTTAATGACACGATTTTGTCATTCCCTATATTACGTTCTTTCGAAACCTAACATGGGAATATTAAATTACCTTAACTGTTGCAAAAGGATATCCCAGATGATGAGAATGTTAGTGTTGCAAATGCAATTATGTCTTCAGGTTACCTTACACTACAGCCTGACATGTAGGCACACTCAATAATGCAGGCGAAACATAAACTGGAAGCTATACTGCTTTGTATCCGAATCCCAATGAGACCAGTTCCAATATCCTGCATCATCTGTCTCATCCTCGATTTCACGAGCCGGTATCCGAAAAGCAATGGTCTCATATGGTTCTGCCGCGACCTAAAGAACTATCAGCACGGGATGTGGTGCATAGTAATTCTACGTACAATGAGATATTGGTATGCCTTGTTCGGAGGCTCCCTCTTCTGTTCCCAAGCGCTCATGAATCGTCGCCGCGGTATTACACCAGGTTTGATTTGTGGAAGATGAACTTGTACCATCATTCCTTCCTTGCCCGTGTCCCTATCACGAACTTTGGTAACTCGATAACCGGGTCGTCCAATTTTTAGAAAAACTTTCCGTTGCACGTTGCTTTGAGGCGGAGCAATCATTAACTGCGTCTCCTTTGCATCTCGGGCAGCACGGCGAGCAAGGTTGGTTTGATGTTTTTTCCCTTGTGTGTGGGCAAGGTAAGAACCTTCATTTGTGTGTAGAGTCAAACATAGACGGCATTCCAGCGAGCCAAGGTGATTTCTTAAGATATAAGGATCCTGCAGGACGTATTAGTCGAGTGGAAATAATTGCAATTGAGTGCCCATACCTTTGCAAGGTCAATCGTCTCGAGGGCAAGTTTCCTTAGCCGTTCGCGCCTGTCAACGTTGGTCTCTGAAGCACCAGCAACTCCTCCTCCTCCAAACTTGGACCCTACTCGGTTCTATGTCGCAAAGTAAGCAAATTTAAAGGTGACCACAATCATTTTCAAACCTGGTAATCTATTTATAAAATTTAGCATTCGTTCAAGCAGGTTTTGGGATAGTCGACGTACCCATCGAAAGTGCAGTTTTATGCGTTCGTCAGTGTGGTCGTTAGGTTGTTTAGTGCCCAAATGAATGGCAAATAATCCCACGTGCTGCTGACGTAAGACGATATCCCAATTTGAATCACCGTAGATTAAAATGAAATACTAGGCTCGACTCCATGGTGGCACAAAAGCGCGCCCTGGATGAAGCTTCAAGCACTCGTCGCTCGAAAAAAGTTAAAGTCTCAGAAAGCACCGATGCCAAGCTGTCGAAATCCGTACAACCTGTGTCGACTTTGCTCACGGAGGAAGTTGACTTTCCTCGTGGTGGAGGAACTGCTTTGACAGCCGCAGAAGTAAAAGTAATACGCGCTGAAGGTGTCAGGGAAGCTAATAAGGAGCTATTCCAGGTATGCTTGGCTTCTGGTCGCACCTCCATTATTCGAATTCTTCCAGGACGAGAGCAACAAAAAGAAGTCCAAAAAGCGGAAGCACGGAGTAGATTCTTCAAATATTAAGGAGAAAACAGAGAAAGTTCGCATAGAACATCTCAATTACAAGGTCTGAGGTTTCTTCCATTGCCATAATATCAGCCTAAACACTCTTTCTTCAGAGATTGAATGTTGGCATGAAAATACTCGGTCAAATTGTCGCAGTTCACTCCCTTGCACTCGTAATTTCCCTTCCGAACCAACTGTATGCGCACGTTCCCATCACCAATATATCATCGCAATATACAAATATGCTAGAGCGTATGGAAGAACTACATGAGGAAGAGCGAGCAGTCGAAGAAATGTCGGACATTGAGTCTGAAAACGAAGGATCTACAAATATGCAATGCCCTGAACTGTCTGACATGTTCTCTGTGGGACAGTATGTTAGAGCTACTGTCACCGCTGTTCACGCGCCGGGATCGTCGAGTATTTCCGGACTTATGAAGTCAAGGGATGAATTGGTGAAAGCGAGTAAAAGGGTGGAGCTAAGTCTTTCACCTGAGAAAGTGAATGTGGGAGTTCAGAAACCTGATCTTCGAATTGGATTTGCACGTAAACATTTCTTGAAACGCTACGACTAAAATTCTTACTTCATCTGCTGGCAGACTTTAACGGCGACTATCAAAAGCGTCGAAGACCACGGATATATACTAGATCTTGGGATTCCCGATGTATCGGCGTTTCTGTCGTTTGAGAATGCCAAAAAAGGCCCTTTCAACTGTAAACTGCGTGAAGGGTGGTTGCTCAATGCAACTGTGACAAAGTTGTCGAAGAATCAACGCAATTGCGATGTTACAATAGATACTTCTGTGTTTTCATCGTCATATGTGCGTTACACTATTTTCTACCTATTCTGTACTGACCTATAATGTCTAGCTGTCGGAAGCCGCTCATGCTAATTCCCTCCTCCCTGGAGAATTGGTTCAATGCCTTATTACCGCCGCCAGCCACTCAGGACTTAATCTGCAAGTATTGGGCCTCTTTGACGGGACTATTGACGAGTTCCATGTCCATATGGATGCTTTAGATAAGACATTCAAAATTGGAAAGAAAGTGAGAGCAAGGGTGATGTACAGTTATGATACATCACCGCCGAAATTCGCGCTCGCCCTGACAGACCATATCGTTCATCTTAAACCACGTATGATAAATGAGTCTGCGAGCCCGGGAGTGAAAAATATGTCGGAAGTATACCCAATTGGCACTATCTTGGAATCCGTTGAAGTGGTCAGGGTGGAACCTGATCGAGGGGTCATAGTCGACATCGAGTCTGGCCTTCAAGGTTTCATTCATGTTCGTGTCTTAACATCTAGTTTCCCTTAGCTGATAATTGTATCCAGATATCTCATTTGTCTGATGATCATGTTCCTTCACTAAATTCTTCTGGGCCATGGAAGCCTGGATCATCGCATCGAGCCAGGGTCACAGGTTATTTCGCATTTGATGGCCTCCTACAATTATCTTTGAAGCCTTCTATATTAAACCAAAGTTATATGCAGATTAGTGACGTCGAAGTCGGGAAAGTTATCAAGGGCACTATCAAGAACCTCACAGAATCTGGCTTGTTTGTAACGATCTCGGGACATATTGATGGTGTTGTATGGCCAAATCACTACGCAGATATTGCTTTGAAACATCCAGCAAAGCGTTTCAAGCCTGGAGCAAGCATCAAATGTAGGGTGCGCAGTTACCATTGTTGTTATTCTACCCTAGATCAACTCTTGTCTAGGTGCTAGTTGTCGATCCAGAACGAAAGCGTATATCGTTAACGGCTAAAAAGACCCTCGTTGGGTCCACTATGCCTGTGTTGTCCAAGATGGAGGATGTCAAAACTGGAATCGTCGCCCATGCCGTGGTGTTCAAAGCCACTCCCTCTAAGTTAATGGTTGAGTTCTACAACAATCTGAAGGCAATAGTGCCGGCGAAAGAGATGAGGTATGAGTCTCATTCGTCTTGTTGATTACTCGTTCTAAAAGGTTTTAGTGAAACCCCAATCACCAACCCTTCTGAAGTTTTTCCAGCAGGGAAAGTTGTTAATGTTCGGGTTATCGCGGTCAAACCTGAACAATCGCGCATAATTGCCAGCATTCGGCAAGCAGCGCCAAATTTTGTGTCGCCTGCGTTAGTCCTAGGCGACATAAATGTCGGCGACGCAGTTCAGGGGGACATAACAGAGATACACAAAGACAACATAATGCTGAGACTTCAACCAACTCAGGCACGTGCGCTCCTTTCATTCAAGAACCTTGCAAACTATCGCGATGTGTCCCTGGCACAGTTACGCGTTGGCTTGAGGGTCGGAGAGGAACTGGAAGGGTTGATTGTCGTCGCAAAAGTTCCGGAAAAAGATTTTGTTATCGTAGCCAACAAGCCACAGGCCAAGGCTGCATTGCCCGCTAAAAGCTCTTCGCTGAAAGTGGAGTCTGTGCAACCGGGACAATTTATCATCGGGCGTGTGACGCGTTATAGCCACCAGGGAACACTTCTCAAGATAAATTCTCATCTAGGCGGACTCTTGCATCCTACCGATACATCCGACGACTATGATTCCGGGAATGCCTTTCCACCTGTTGACTCTATTATCAAGGCAACGGTCATTGAGGTAAATGTAGCGAGAAAACAGCTCATATTGTCTACGCGTAACTCCAGAATGCAACCAAATAAGCCTTCAAATGTTATTGATCGCGAAATTAAGGGTCTGCACGACATAAATATCGGGGACGTAGTTCGTGGCTTTATCAAAAGCGTCACAGAGCATGGTTTGTTTGTAACCATAGTTCGCGGTGTGGATGCTCGAGTTCAAATTAAAGAACTTTTCGACGAGGTGAGCATTTTTATCTGTGTATTTATCTATTTTCTAAGATGGTTCGAGTATGTCAAAGACTGGAAGCCTCGATTTCAATCCAATCAACTTGTAAAGGGTCGCATACTCAGGTTAGTTGTCATAACGTATAAAGATATCGAGAGTATCTACTTATCGATCCCAGTGTGGATACCGAACTTAAACACATCGAGATGACATTCAGATCTGACGAGTTCTTAAAGCGAACGTCCAATGTCACGCACATTAGCGTTCGGCCATGTCAGAAAATAGATGGGGTAGTCAAGAGGATTGAGAGCTATGGGCTGTTCATACAAATTGATGGCTCAAAACTACAAGGGCTATGCCACAAATCCGAAGTACGTAGCAGCACACTTTGCTGGCCTGCTGTGGCTAATTTGCCCTCTAGATTTCCGACAACCAAGATGCAGATATTACAGCAGCTTTACAGGGTTTCCGCGAAGGAGATCGCGTAAAAGCCGTCGTACTAAAGGTTGAGCAGCGCCGGATATCATTGAGTATCAAGCCATCACGTTTTAGCGAGGCAGATTTTGACGATGAAGCCGATGTTGGGAGTCAAGGGGGAACTCGATTTGGAGTAGTAGGTGACGACATCGACAGTGACGGTGGCGCTGCGTCGGATTCTGGCGATGCTCCTGCGGATTTGGACGTTATCGACGAAAATCAATCACACGGTGATAACGACAGCGCGGTGGAGATCGACACGGGGGTTGTACAACAGCTACTTGGATCTGGGCCGAGTGCAACACAACAAGAGAACGGCCCCCCCGGCCCTTCCACTGTTTCAATAACAATGTCTGGGTTTCAGTGGTTCGGTGGGCGAGAAGACACGGAGGACGAGGCTGTGACAGGAGTTACCACCGATGAAAGCGATATAGATGAATCACCAAGCAAGAAGAAACGCAAGAAACGCAAAGAGATAAAGCACGATCTAACGGCTGACATGCACACGAAAGCACCGGAGTCCAATGCAGACTTTGAACGCTTGTTACTTGGATCCCCAAATTCTTCATATCTTTGGGTCCAATACATGTCTTTCCAGCTGCAGCTATCAGAAATTGACAAGGCTCGTGAGCTTGCTCGTCGAGCCATAGACACCATCAATTTCCGTGAGGAGCAAGAACGGATGAATGTTTGGATTGCCTTGCTCAATTTGGAGTGCGTCTATGGAACGGAGGAAAGTTTAGGTAAAACATTTAAAGAGGCTGCGCGGGCGAACGATTCCAAGACTGTACATCTCCGGCTTGCGTCTATTTTCGAGGAATCAGGAAAATTTGAAGTATGTGAACAAATTTTACTGTTTTTAGAATCTCATACACCAATTTCAGAAAGCGGAGGAACAGTACAAGAAAACCTCCAAAAAGTTTGGTCAGAGTTCTAAAGTATGGACCTCATTCGGCAAGTTCTACCTCGATAGGGGAAACCTGGAAGAAGCGAGGAAACTATTACCCAGAAGCCTCCAGAGCTTGGAAAAACGTAAACGTAAGATTGGCCTGGCGACGAAAAATGATATACCCCGGTTTAACGTGCGCTTGCGTTTCAGATCTTGAAACAATCTCAAAGTTTGCACAACTCGAGTACAAGCATGGAGATCCTGAACGAGGTAAGACTATCTTTGAGGGCATTGTCGACTCGCATCCGAAGCGCTGGGACCTTTGGTCGATTTATATGGACATGGAAGCTGGACAAGCAAACATTCAGAATTTACGGTAAGTGATGATTTATCGCGAAGCTCATAAATCTAACGGAGTTATAGGAATCTCTTTGATCGAGTCCTTACATTGAAAATAACAAGCCACAAAGCCAAGTAATGTCATTGAATATTTTTGTGATAAATATACTGAGGGATGATGCAGATCTTTCTTCAAGAAGTGGTTAGAACTCGAGCGTAAACTGGGAGACGAAGAAGGGGCCACGACGGTGAAGCAAAAGGCAGTTGAATGGACACAAAAAGCAAGCAATTTGTCATCGTAGAAGCCCCATATTTATGCTAGTACAGCTGTACGCTGCTCATAAAGAGAATATATAAGACGACGGGGGACGGTAGGGTGAATTAGTTAGGATATGATCCAACTGTAAGACTAGGGTATAAGCAAAATATACATAGATCGGAGAAAGACGAATGAAATTAGGGGTCATTATGACCGTGGTGAACGTGCTCTTTCCACCACAGAATCGGGTTCAAATTCGCTCAGCGGATGTCGGTTGCTCAATGAACTGGCGAGTTGGCGTTGCCAACCTTCTAGCTCGTTCGAAAGGTTTTCAAATGCCAAAGCGTTTTCTGAGCTTGATGTACTTGGTGGACGACCAGACACGTCCGACAACGGCCGTTGACCAAATGAGCGGTTCTCCACATCAAGCAGGAGGCCAATCTTGTGGGAGAGTTGCTCGTTCTCCCGCCTAAGAGTGATATTTTCGCTGTGAAATTTCTCCAACAATGTTTCATCATGGCCACTTCTCGCAATTTCGAGAGAGGATCGGAGCCGCTCAAGTTCTTGACGCAAGTCCTCTGTTTCGTTATTCCGGTTGTCCGCCTCTTTCCGCGCCTCTACCAAGGCATCACGTAAGAGTTCCAGTTCCTTCTGTAAAGTGTCCAGGCGGAGTCGTAGGTCCTGATTCTCTTCATGGAGTTGCCTCGCTTGTCTCTGGGCTTCCAATATTTGTTCGCGCTGCGGTCCTTCTTCCGAAGGTGTACTACGTCCATTTATACCTCTCGAAGTCTTGCCTCGCGTGGCGTCCAGCTCGACTTGAATTTGAGAGTTCAAAACCTTTTGCCTTGAAAGTTCATCTTTCATTCTCCGCATCATTCTCTCCGTACCCCTTCAACAGGTCAGAAAGTGAACTTTTATGCTTGGTTAGCACTTACTTCACATAATGCACAGCTAACTGATAGTCCTCTTCTAGTTGATGCAAACGAGTTTTATAAGCCCGCTCCGTTTCGTCCAGCTTTTGTTCCAGTTGAGAAATGCGTCCGTCTGAGTCACCACTAGGCACGCCTCGGACCAATTCCAGCTGGCCGGACAGTTGACTGACCTGAGCCTCGGCGTCTCGTTTCCGTCGTAGGGCTTGAGCAAGCTCGCGCTGTGCATCTTCATGCATCCTAGTTCGCTCTGTCAATTTCGACTCCAACTCTAAAAGGGCCTCTGGAGAAACAGTGCCATTTGAAGTAGCCCGCGAAACAGATCTTAAGTCGTCGTCTTCCACAGTGATTCCATTTTCCGCAAGATAGTTCCGCATGACGGCCAATTTCATTATTGCATCCATAGCTTCTTTCGATTTTATAACCAGAGTTGAATCCCTGTCGGAGAGCTCTTTGCGAAGAGCAACCATATCGGCAAGTGAGCCGGAAAGCTGCGACCGCAATCCCACAAGTTGGGATCTTAGCATCGACTGCTCTGATTCTTGCTGGTGTAGACAACGTTGCTCTTCTGCAAGCTGACTCTGGGCCTCATCGACACGCTGTGTCGCCTCCCTCAACATTGATTGTAGCGACCGTACCTCACCTTCCAAAGCTTGAATTTTTTCTGAATGCCCACGGTAGACACGATCCTCGTCGGCTTTCAATTCTTGCTGCGAGTCCAGGAGCTGACCTAGACTTCTCGTTGTAACGGCGCGTAACGCATCTGCTTCCTGCCGAGATTGGGCCCACAAATTTTCTACATCCCGAAGCCTTGTTTGAGTGGCCTCTGTCTCAGCAGTGCGGGTCGCAATTTCTCCACGAAGCTCGGCGACATCAGCCTCTAGGCGGCGGATATCATCCAGAGCACGGTGATACTTGGAGTCAACTTCACCTGCCCGCATAGACGTAGCCTCAAGGGCCTGCCGTGTCTGATCAAGGGCTCGGATATGTTGTTCCCGAGAGGATAATAGCTCTGCTAGTTGCGTGTGGAGGTGTAACCCATCGGCCTCTCTCTGTTCCAGAAGTGAGGTCTGAGACAAAAGATCTTGGGCTTGGTTGCGAAAACGTGCGTCGAGTTTATTGTGTTGATCTTGTAATTCATTTAGATGTTGTAATGCCCGACTATGCGATTCTTCCGAAAGCTCAGCACGTTTAACAGTATCATTAGCATTTAATTCAGCGTTTTCATGCAGTTTCGTTTTCAAAGTTAAAGCCTCGTTCAGATCAGCGACCTTTCGTTCCTGGACCCGGCGCTCGTCCATTAGACTAGCGATGTGCCGTTCTAATTCAATGATTCTCTCCCGGTCAAGTTTTTGCATTTCCGAAATATCATTCGCCTCTAGAGCAGCAATTTTGGAACGGTAATATGCAGTTTCTTGAGCCGCGCTACTCTTCACATGCTCCGCATCGGCAATACGGTCAGACACTTGCTTGGCTTGCTCAACCATAACAGACTATAAATAAACTATTAGGCCACCAACAAAAAACCCAGAAGGAATTTACCTGTATCTGCGCTTTGAACGACTTGAACTTAAGAATCAACTCAGTATTTCTGTTGCTCGACATGTCCTCTGCATCGATGTTGACAGCAATGTCGTCATCTTTTTCAGCATATACATAACCCATTTTCGCTGCTTTACAGAGGGCTTCCCTCATCCACGTCAGTTGCCTCCGAGTCGATTCTAGTTCCGCGTCCTTTGCCTTGATATCCTTCAGTAAATCTGCTGCCACATTACCGATCGAGCCGTTCCCAGTTCTGGATGGAGGTCGAACATAACTGTTCATAGCAGGTGAACCGGCATGAGGATTGTAAAAGATATCTGCAGGGTACTTGCTTCGATCAACTGCAGGAGATGACCGACCAGTGAGATTGACGCTGCTCATCGACACGCCAACCATACTGGGTTGCCCTTGCTCTGCGCCATTGGTAGGAGACACGGCTCTACTCCCTACGCCATTTACAGTAGGACTCCTTGCCCTGGCCTGAGCTTGCTCGGGTGAAACGGCTCTTTCGCGTGAAAATGATTCAGTAGTGCTGGCATCTAATGCATCATCCAGTCCATTGACATCTTCGTCCTCCCTCCGCGGACGAACGGGTACTTTGCTCTTACCGTTTACAGAAACTGACTCGCCAACACCAGCATTTTTAGGTTTTCCGCCAGTGGGAGACATTGCACGACGAAGGTCTTCCGGCTCTGCCTGACTAGGCGACATTGGACGGCCATTTACAGGTGTCGTAGAGACCGGCGCAGAGGGCTGGGTCCCTTGGGAGGGAGACACCGAAGACTTGCGTAAAGCATGTTGCGCGCCAGGCTGTGCTTTGCTAGAGTCGGGGTATTTGATATGTTCTGCACACGGTCAGTCTAAGAATACAGCTACCAAAGAAAGAGCAACGAACTGGTGTCTAGGATGTGGAGCATGTTCGCATCCTCTCCCTTGGAGGGCGAGAAAGATTCCCCTCCAAGAACGTAGACTTTTGTGCCAGCAGAGGCCATAGCATGACCAGAACGGCCCGATGGCGTTGGGCCCATGTTTTGGAACATGTACCATCGCTGGTCTGAGTATACCTTAGCTAACAATCACAACGCAGAAACCAACCACGAACTAGATATCTTGAACGCCGCGAGGTCGTTCAGATCCTTTCCATCCACACCTCGCCCCCCAAAGATGTACACGACGTCATCGACAACAGCAGCAGCGTGACCCTCTCTGGCTAGTGGGATAAATCCAATGCACTGTAGCTCTGTCCATTTTCTAGTCGCAATGTCATAGGACCAAGTATCATTGTAGTGGTATTGACCATCAGTACCTCCGAAACTACGCACTCAGTCGACTACTGCAGAGGTACGAGAGAAACGCACATGATAAGATGGTTGTCGTAAGCGACACAAGCGTGGCCTGTTCTCCGCGCAGGTCTGTCAGGCGTCGAGGGCTCTTGTAGTTCCCAGGTAGCTCTAGTTCTTACTGGTATGACTTAGAATGTGCAAGCCAATTGCAAGTTTGAGGTGCGTACGTGAATTCAGATCAAAGACCCAGAGGTCATTGAAGAATGTCCCGTCCGCCTGGCCACCAAAAACGAAGAACTTGGAACCGGCCATTGCAACCGCATGACCATAGCGACCAAGTGGCACACGACCGTGAACATTTACACGAGTCCACTCCTTGGATACTGGGACCTACATGTCAGCCAAGGAGCTCGCAGGTTGGCTAAACATACCGAGGTTGAGTAAATACAGGCCATCGTCCTCTTCGATTGATCGCCCTTTAGTGTCGGCCTTAGTGTCCCCGCCCCACACGATGAGCACGTTGGAAACGAGAGCGCTGGCATGTCCGACACGAGGACTAGGGATTTCTCCGGCGGTTTGGAGGAGGGTGGCGGAGTTGTCTCGTGTGGAGAAGAGGTAGAGATCGTTGTGGGCAGTATCGCGGACGAGGCCGCCAAAAATGTAGAGATCGCCATTTGCGGTGGCTATTGCGGGTAGGGAGTGACCATAACGAGGGAATGGGGATGAAGAGGGGGATGTAGGAGGGGCGACGGCTGGCTTGGGAAGGATGATGGGTGGGAGGAGGGTGAGGCGTTTTACAGACCACGGATAGGCTGGGGCAGACCGCTGCTGAGGGCCGGGCTGGGGCGGCTGCTGAGGCGGCTGAGGCTGGGGTTGAGGCTGAGGCTGGGGTGGCTGCTGTCCAAGCGGCTGAGGCTGAGGCTGCTGCTGCTGCTGCTGGGGCTGGGGTTGGGTGGAGGGCCGCTGCGGGCTGGAGCGACGGGTAAGGCAGAAACGGGCAAGCATGGGAGAGTCACTCACTTATCGTGGAAAGCAGAGAGCTGGGCAAGGGCCTGGCTGGGCGTCTGCGCAACAGTCACAGGGGCAGCAGGCTGGGGCGGGTGGTGCCTGCGCCTGGAGAAGAAGGACATGGAGGAGAAGAGGGACGGTATGGCTGTAGGGAACAACTTTGGCGGTGTTTGCTGTCAATTCCACGTTACGATTCCCTCCCTGTCCTCCCGCCCGTGCTCACGCCGCCGATGCTGCAGTACCCGCTCTAGCGTAGGATACAGTCTATAGCACACCCCCTCCCCTTCTCCCGCCCCGCATATATATATCGCTGTCCTGCTGCCGTCAATATCTAGTTACCCCATTTGCGTCCGACTCAACTCGGATGCTGTTGTCACTTTCCCCAGCCTTTCTGCTGCCTCCATTTGCTCTCGTGTCGTCTCCACTGGCTCGCCGTCAGCTGCGTCCCACTCCCCCACACGCCACTCACCATCGGGCGCCGCAGGCTGCGAAGGCAGAATAGACGGCAGCGTTGGTGGCGGCATTGATCACACTGGCAGTTACGGTCACATCCCGACTCCATGCCTTATGAACACTCCCCGCCTATAACAAGCTGGCTCACCGGTAACTGTCCCTCCCAACCTGCCCATAGCCAGCCTGACCTTGCATCACTGCGAGAAGCCCTTCGTGAACCCTTGCTGCCAGCGCGCCCACCAGTTGCCAGGCTGACAGACTCATTACGTCCTCGCCGCACCACACCTTGTCCTCCACCCCTCCTTCGTACCTTCACGCGTTCTTCGCACGCCATTGCTTCCTTGTCACCCCCATCTTCTGACACGCCTATTCACTCCCATCCTATAGCATTAGCGCATTCCCCACCCACACGCTCTTCCGTCGACACTCTCCGCTCTCTCGCTAGACGCTCTACGACAGTCTCTGATGAACCCCACAGCCTGGCCCAAACTGACACCGGAACCGGATCTGTCTCATGGTGGTGGTCCCAAACTGTCAACAGAGAACGTCTTTTCTCCCGAAGCGAACAAGCAGATACTGAACAGCTGCGCACGATAAAAGCCAATTGTCAGTGTCATCTCTTGTCGTTCCGCATCCACTAACCCCACACAGATAAATCGACCAAAAATCCTATTGTCTTTTGCCACGGTCTACTCGGCTTCGACTCAGTTACAATCGGTCCTTCGATCGCTCCCCTCCAAGTGACGCACTGGCGTGGCATAAAAGAAGCTCTTGAAGCAAACGGCGCAAAAGTCCTGATCACACGCGTTCCAGCAACAAGTAGCTACGTTGATCGTGCCAAGGTTCTGAAAGAAAAAATCTCTGAGGCGTATCCCGGCAGAAGCGTTCATCTGATAGGTATGTCGAACCCGCTGTCTAGTTCATTGCCTTAACATCCCCCGATCAGGTCACAGTATGGTCAGAAGCCGTCATCTCTTCGCATTTTATTACTGACATTTACATAGGGAGGACTCGACTGCCGTTACTTGGCCACTCACTTGACAGACCGAAACTTTCGCATTCTTTCAATCACTACGATTGCCACCCCGCACCGCGGTTCCTCTTTTGCTGACCACTTCCTTGAAACCGTTGGCCGCGGGCGTCTACCACAGGTGATTTCCCTACTTGACTTGCTCCCAAACGGCGGAGGGGATGGCAAAGCCTTTGAATGTCTCACCATAGAACATATGCGCAAGTTTAATGAAGAAACCCCCGACATACACGACATCAAGTATTTTAGTTGGGGTGCAACATACGAACCTGGCCTAATTGACACATGGAAGTACGTTTTATAAATATTGTTCACGATACTGGTCGTGGAGCAAAGTTAGGTATCCACATTCAGTGATCATGGAAAAGGAAGGCAATAATGATGGCTTGGTCTCTATCGAATCCGCGAAATGGGTTTGTACCTATTATTGGCACGCCATTTTTCCACTGAGCAGGTATAGGGCACTTATCTTGGCACACTCGAGCACGTCAATCACCTTGACCTTGTCGGCTGGCTCAACCCTGCACGTTATAAATGGGCTGAAGTCATGGGTCGAGAAATTAAGTTTCACCCCACAACCTTTTATCTCGGTATCGCTGACATGCTGGCGCGACATGTTGAAGGGCAAATCGATGAGGGCGACATCACGCCGAGTCAGCAGATTGATCACGAGCAAGCTGGGGACCAAGAACGACTACAGGTGGCCGAGAATCTTGCTAAATCGGACCGAGCGGACACCTACAATAGCCAAGACGTTGAAAACTTCTTCGAACCGATACGGACGTGAAGGCTACGTATACCCATACAATATAATCCTGTATCATTGCATAGTTACCATATATTCAGCTAGATTCTTATATTAGATATTGTGATTCGCTCATCGTCGCCTAAGCATGACGCTTGCCCGCGAATTGGGCAAGCAATTTGCTTCAATCACAAAATCGGGCGGTCGTACACCAGGTTGTTCCAAACGCAGGTCATAATTCATGATGAGATGAGCAAGGAACAGCTTCAACGTCAACCCCGAAAAAAATCGCCCCGGACAGGCATACTTTCCATGCCCCCAGGCAAGGTAATCTGCGCTCGTCGCTACTAGACAATGTCGTGATCCACCGTCGTTGACGTCTATAATGTCGTGGTCCATGAGTTTTTCAAACCGGAAACCGTCAAACTTGTCTGCATTGGGGTATACACTTGAATCGAAATGAACTGGATATGATGCTGCGAACAACATTGTTCCTTTGGGTATTACTGTGCCATTTGAGAATGCGAATGGCTTCGTAGTTTTGCGCATCATTGATACTGAAAGTTCAGTCGGCATTAAACGACAAGACTCTTCTTTCAAACACGTACAAAAGCGCGTATCACTGACTCTCATCGTTTCCCTGATGAAACTGTCTACTTTGTGCATCTTGTCGATACTTGCCTTTGTCCAACCATCTGTTCTAACAATAGACTCAACCTCCTCCCTCATAGGTTGGATAAATTCTGGATGCGCGGCAAGGTGATAAAGAGCCTGCGTCGAGATCTAGGCTTTGCTCTGTAAATTTGTCCTCGATTAGATCGTGTTGACATACCATAGATGGCGTACGAATTGCTGCAACATTAACAGCTAAAATGCGGAGCGCAAGATCTCTGCTGGTCGCCTTCCAACCCTCGGAGTCCGTCAAAAGCCATTGTAGTAGATCGTTCTGTGGCATACGCAGTGAGGGGAGGAGTGCGAGGCAAAGAAACTTTCCGCATACCGGTCTTCCCGGATAATCCTTGCCATGATTTTCAATTTTTGCCTTCCGTTCGACAATAATCGGATGCAAAAACGCTTGTGCGCTATTGATGCGAGTTGATAGGCGAGTTAGAAAGCGGGATGCAAACCTGCCAACTAGATCAGAATACGTAACGGAAAGAAATAACCGCGTACTCACGCACGCAGCGGTCGAGGGCACAAGTTCATAAGGACGGCCGCTTGTAAAACTTCTGTGACCGCGAATGTCTTGCATAAGTTCACGTATTCTTGATCGCGACCTGGATTAATAGCTTAGTCGGTCCCATTAAAGGCAAAATAGCGAAGACGCGCACAAAGAGGTGCTCCCACAAAGCACAGTTGCATACTCTGGTGAAGATTTGCGTCACAGTCTCCAACGCGCGCACAGGCACCCATTCTGTTTTAAAGTTTGGACAAGAAAGTCAAACGCTGGATAAAGCTCGTACCTTGCCCAGCATCCGAAGGAATATGTTCCTGGATTGCCGAAATCATTTCATTCCGCAGTTCGGGGAATATAGCGTACAGGTTGCGCGTCAGTTTCGTCGACAATACGCGAATGTGATACGGATTGGACAAGATCTCTTCGCCTAAAGTGTAAGGTATCTGCACCTCCTAGCAGGCGATAAGAGTTTTGCTGGCTCCATGCTGGCCAGGGCTTACATCACTAGCGGCATCATGAAAAGACATGACATCATCGGGCGCTTTCCTGAGTTCTTCTATGAACTTGGTTCCGCAGACAATGACTATCCAATGGTTGAGACTCGCAATCTTGAATATACCCGGTTTGAACTGTTCGTGTTTACTTCTCATCATCTAGCTTTTATTATCGACCTAAACTTACATGTTCATAACCTTGTCGGAGCATTTCGGCTGCATTGTAAAGGAATCGTATGGCACCGATATATGACAGCAGGGGTAGAGAGGGGCCAATGGTTGGAACGTGTTTCAACTACCATGACAAAGTTTGATGTGAGAAGGAAGTTGAGTCAAAAGACAAACTTGTTGCTTACATTATTTCCCCTTCGATACTTTCCAAGGAGAGCGTATAGTACCAAAGCTGAAGAGACCGTGTAGAGTGCAGTGGTACCATCATGTTGCATGTCAGCATTCAATGTCATCTGCAGTCTGGCATATCGGCTCAGAACAGCAGCCGCGTGTCATCCGGAGAAATATCGCATACCCGTGCCAGCTTACGCGTCACGTTCCCGGAAGTTCGACGGACTTCTGCCTATTCATCCAAAGGCTATTTAATCTGTCGTAGACGCGCCAACACGGCTTGACCTCGCCACCTCGAAACATGTCTCCCATCACTATTCCCGACGGGTTCGTTCTGCAGCTGTCTACACATTCCAGCTAAGGCTAAACTTTATCTAGGTATGAATACGTCGGTGCTGCACTCCTGAGCACCACTTGGGTGCTTATTTATCAAATGAGTCGTGTGTCCAAATTTCGCAAGACTGCCGGGATCCCCTACCCGCAACGTAAGCATATTCTTCCATTTTATCCATTCATAAGCTGAACCGCCCGTCAGTCTACGCAGAGAAGGCGGAGGCGGAAGCCTCGATTGAAGCTATGAAATTCAACTGTGCCCAACGTCCGTACTTTGCCTTTAGATGGTCTTCGCTAACCCATGGCATCATTGTAGGAGCCCACCAGAATACGCTTGAGAACCTTCCGATCATCCTGATAACGTATGTTACGGGTATCGAACGGCTCACAACCATATTGATCCTTAGTGCCACAGATCTTTAATTGCGGGACTGAAGGCGCCTATCTTGACTACGGCCGCGTGTGCATTGTGGATAATAAGTCGTATTAGTTACACGCGTGGTTACGTCACGGGCGACCCTGCAAGGGTAAGTGATCAACAACTGAAATCTACTAGTAAATGGCTCATTTAGACGTTCCCCAGAGGGGTACTTTCCTGTACAAGTTAAGCTACCTTGGTGTTGGAGGTGAGCATAATAGTGCAAAACGTTCGTGTACATCCCAACAAGTCATTTTACCCAGGGTTGTTTCTTACTTCCGCATATACGGCTGGAGAATGGGTTGTCGCTGGTATTTCCAAGGCTATTCAACAAAGGGCCACGTAGTATATTTCATCTATGTTAGTAATATTGGAAACTATCTTACTCGGAGAATACTTTTGTCGGTCACTTTGGCACCATTTTCGAAGCCCACGTGACGCACTAATAACATCCACTGGCACGATAGTACTGGGTGGTGGTTTGAATGGCCAGTTCAATCTATACCTACCTCCCCGGGCAGATCGAGAAATTTTACCTGTCCTAACGTACCTCGCTGTTGACTTGCACTGAAGATAATAGGTAGGCTGTCCAAGCAATGATAGCTAATTCATTCGAGCATATAAAGCGCTCAGAAAGGTTGTTCCCTTAGCCCAACAGTTGACCATGACATCGCTATGTTATTCCCTGATACATCCCACAGAGGGGCTAGAATCCAAGGTGAAGAAGATGACCAGAATTTTCCCGAAGCTGGCTCCCACCTGGATGCGACGAATCCGAGATATTCCAAACATCACAGCGTCTATACTGTGACGCACGTTACTATCAAACTTCCTCAAGTGATAAAAGATACAGGCCTTCTCATTGTAAGTTTGACAAGTTGGCAGTGTCAGTGGGGTCATCGACGTCTGAGCAGGATTTAACAAGGCAGGCCATATTTGGCCATAGTATGGGAGGCTACGGCGCTCTCACGCTATATCTTTCCTCAGGCATAAAACAGTTTAAATCGGCATCTGCTTTAGCGCCTATTTCCAACCCAATGCCTGGGGAGAGAAAGCTTTTTCTAGCCATTTGGAAGGGGTTGTTTAAGGCTAAAGAACGCTACGATGCCACAGAAATCATCTTCCGATTTGCGGAGCTAGTCAATATCTTTGATTATGCATGTGCGCGTGCGGCCTCGGGAATAATTTAGATCATAGTAACTATTTTAAATTTGTAAGTCGCTTTTTGTTGCGTGTACGTATATGCTTTGGCTAGTTATCTTCAAGGTGTCAACCCCAGCCAGAAAATGCTCGGGTGACATCAGTTTTGCCCAGTTCGACCGGAGATAACAGAGGGGAGCCTCAGGTTTCATTTCCTCAGCTCCCCACCGGTAGAACTGGGCAAAATCGACTTCACCAGAGCATTTTCGGCGTCCGCCGCGGCGACGAGGGGTAGATTGAAGGGGACGTAATAAGAGAACTTCATGACTTCGTAAATGCAAAATTAATCCGGCGAAAATGTATAGAGCAAAGGCGCGGCCTCGCTAGGAAGAGAAAGAAAGAAGAAAGCGGCGTGCGTGGCAGACAACGAACACAATGTGGCCGACCATTCTGCTTGATGTATTTATGGAGATACAAGGGCACACACAACGCGCACAGCCAGGCACGATAATTATATATTTAACAAATATGGACCTGGAAAAATAAACCACCAAACGAGCGAACGAATAGACAGACATATGAACTACATGGCAGACAAAACGATAGGTTAGCAGGAGCCCAAGGCTTATCAATCCATAGAGTAGTATATGTTAGCGATGTGATCCCGGTGCGAAGGCCTCGCGGATGCTTCGCCTTAGTTCTTCGTGGTCACGAGTCGAATTGTCTATTGAGGACCCAGGTTGGATATGGGAAGCTGTAACACTTGATGGAACGATATTGTCTATGTCGGCCTCGACGAATTCGAGTATCCAATGAGCAAGTACTTGGATCTCACTATGACCGTCTCCAACATCTGTACCTTGATATGACTGAGACTGTGAGCGATGCGATCTTGGTGTACCAATAGAAGAGGACGGTGTAGATGTATGTGATGTTGCGAGACTGAGGACGTTGGGTATCAAAAGGTTGGAGCTACGTATATTGCTAATGAGTTGAGGATCTAGAATCCATCTCGTCAGATACAACGTCAAGACGCTAGTAAGAATTAACATACCGCCCGATTCAAGCAATTGCACAATTGTCCAAACCGCGTGGTGTTGAAATGTCGTATCTGGACTTGACAAGAACCGATACAAATACCACTGCATTCCACCGTCTGGAGTTTCCCAGACGTCGTTGAAGGCTGAATAGTCGTCTGTACTATCTGTAGGGCACTACGTCAACATCCATAGCAGTAACCAAGAAATTGCGGACCTCTAGAAGACAAGTTGCTTAATGCTGCAGCACTGTTTCTCTGCACTTCTGCGCTTGGCGAATTCGTCAAAGGAATTAATGTTTCACATAGACCCATTTCCAGCAACTGACCATTTAGCTCGTCTAGTAAACTCAACAGTTATTTCCCATACAAGAGAAAAAGATATTACTTACCACTTAGGGCTAGTACCGCGATACAAGCCGTCATCTCACTTTGGACACTAATGGGAGCCTCTAGCACCAGCTCCTTTATACTTTGCACAGCACCAGCTTTCACAACAGCAGTCCTGTTCTTCTCGGAACTGACCGCCAGGTTGCGAAGGGTAGAGATGGCATAGCATTGGACCTCTTCGTTATCCTTGAACGATGAGAGGTTGATCAGTGGTTGTAAGAAACCAGATTCAATGATGGGAGATTCGCTCTGAGGATGTATAGAGACGTTGCGCACACAAGCAGCAGAAGAAAGTATAAGGGGTAGATATGTGGACTGCAAGAGACGTAGCAGAGGCTGTAGACCGTCAGCCTTGACTATTTCAAGCTGATAATTTTCTGGCAGACACTTAGACTGGTAGTGAAACAATGTACAAGTACACCTACCGTCGCTGGCTAGATTTCTCAAAGCCATGGCAGACTGACATTGGACTTTGAGACTAGAACTGTCCATCAATATCACTAAACTTGACACAAGTTTCGGCTCAGTCTGAGCAAGCCTCTTCCGATTGGCGCCTGGAGGAAATCATTAGCCCTGATTAGCTTGTTGATCAAATTACCAACCATCAACAGCGATATTGCTCAGTGCAGTCGTACAGGAATATTGAACGTCCGTATCCTGAGAATCGAGAAGACCAACAAGGACGGGTATTGCGCCAGCGTTTACAAGGTGTTGTCCGTTTTCGTCTAATTACTTTCAGGAGTGAGCAGGAAAATTGGTATGGCGTATCCTGCGAAGGGCTCACCTGAGTGGGTCATATTCAGCAAGGCACCAGTAGCATCCCTCTGAATTCGCATGTCTTTAGACTTTGCGAGTTTTGTGAGGGGAACCAAGGCGCCAGACTTGGCAATCTTCGTCTTGTTGTCATCTAAGCGCTTACCGATGTCTGCTAACAATTAATTGAAGTGGTACACGCACCATGAGTAGCCAGATTAGTGATACACCTGACAGCATTGCACTGAACTTTGACGTTGGGACTGAGCATTTGCCGAATGAGAGGTTCCAGCCCCTCTAAATTTACGATAAGAGGCTTGTTGTCGGCTTTTAGCAGACGGAAGGTAAGTTGGAACATAATTCTATACGTAAAAATGAGCCAACAATAGCTTACTGTTGACAGCGAGATTTCCGAGTGCAGCGCTAGCAGCCCGCTGGACCTCTGTGTCGTGATTGCTGAGGAGAAAGAGAATAGGATCAAGAGTATCCCTGCCGACGGGTCTGACTTCCTTCTCTGTGATTTCTGCAAAGGCGAGGGCAGCGCTCCTCTGGAGGTCAACATTGTCGGAGAAGGAGAGTGTTGTTAATGCAGCAAGAGGAGAGCCAGCAAAGAAGTTGGTTGTAGTACGGTCTGTGTATGCCTGGGTGAATGCAAGACATCGGGGCGGTCAGGAGGGCGTACTCTCAAGAAACTGGAGCAGGTCTGCTACTGCCTCCCGCTCATTC